>CAUYPK010120263.1:0-24072 GCA_963574355.1 Loris lydekkerianus
TTCTTCTTAGCAAAGTATTTCAGGAATGGAAGAAAAAGTATCCAATGTACTCAGCCCTACTATGAAGCTAAATTATAGCTTTCACATGAAGGCTATAACCCAACTATAGCAGAAGACTATGAGGAAAGGGCCAAGGAAGGGGAAGGGAGGGGGGAGGTTAGGGTGGAGGGAGGGTAATGGGTGAGGCCACACCTATGGTGCATCTTAGAATGGGTACAGGTGAAAATTACTAAATGCAGAATACAAATGTCTACATATAATAACTAAGAAAATGCCATGAAGGCTATGTTGAACAGTTTGATGAGAATATTTCAGATTGTATATAAAACCAGCACATTGTACCCCTTGATTGCTCTAATGTACACAGCTATGATTAAACAATAAAAAAAAAACCCACAGCATTTGATGGTCTTTCCTATCATACAGAAATCATTTGCTTCTCTATAGCAAAAATCTACAAATTAACGTATAAGTTTGCTGAGCGTGGGCCTTTAACAACTGATAGAATGTAAGTCAAATAAAAGTATATTCCTTTAGATAATTCCCTGGGGAGTTAAAATACTCTAATATGACGTTGAGAGGATACACAAACCTCCTTTTGCCTTATTTGCAAATTTGCAATAATTTTTCATTTATAGCCAAACAAATCCCCATCTACTTCAGTCAATCATGGCAGCAATGGTACCACATGACTCTGTCCCTAGCCACAGCCTGGTCACAACTGACCCAAAATAGGCTGCTCAGCTTCTCTACCAGCTACTGGATATCGGAGCATGCTCAAGACTCCTCCTTGAACAAGGAAGTAAGATCAGCCATATTTGTCTATATTTATGGCAAAGAAGTGAAAGTTGTTCTACAGAGAAAAAGAAACATGAAACAAACACGAATAAAGAAGCAAAGAGTCTGAGTGACCCCAAGGGAGAGAGAAAGAGAGAGGAGTGAGGGTAAAATAACCAACTAGGTTCTTGGAGGCTTTCTACCCACTTCCTGGTTCCAGGCCTCCGTGAAGCTCACATTGGCCTTGGGCTCTATGAGATACTCCAGTATTCTTCCGATAACTTCCCATCTGTGCTTAAAGGAAGTTAAGTGAGTTTTTAAAACAAACAAGAATAAGCCATGATTTTAAAACCCAGAGAATCAAGAAAGAAAACAATGAGAGATCTGGCCCAATCAACAAAGTTCCACAGATCCAGGTTCAAGACCCACCTGATAATGTCTGAAAACATCAGTTCTGATGTGTTTCCTGTTAACTCAGGGAAGGCTACTCTGCCACACAGTAGACAGTTAGGACTTACCATGAACCAAAAGCTGCACTGGGCGAGGCTCATGAACTCACTTACACAGCTCATTGTCCACAGGTGGGAGGCCTAGGGCCATAGTCACAGCTGCTCATACCAGTGGCTTATAGCTGATGCCACACAGCCTGTTGCCTACACTGGTACAAATTGAGACACAACAAAACCTCCACAACTTAGTTTCATTTATCAGCTCAATCCAGAGGAGTATGATTATGAAATTAAAATACATTGGGGGGCTTTCAGCTTTCGGTTCGGAGGAGGCCAAGGTGCAACTTTCTTCAGTCTTCCAGAACCTGTGTTCATCTGACACCCGCCGCCTCCATCACACTGCCTAAGTTTGACCCCAGAGAGATCAAAGTTGTGTACCTGAGGTGCACTAATGACAAAGTCAGTTCTACATCTGACCCCCAAGGTCAGCCCCTGGGTTCGTCTCCAAAAAAGGTTGGTGATGACATTGCCAAGGCAACAGGTAACTAGAAGGATCTGAAGATTACAGTGAAACTGACTATCCAGAACAGACAGGCCCAGCCTGAAGTGGTACCTTCTGCCTCTGCCCTCATCATCAAAGCCCTCAAGGAACCACCAAGAAACGGAAAGAAACAGAAAAATATTAAACACAACGAAAATATCACTTCTGAGGAGATCGTCAACATTGTCAGACAGATGCAGCACCAATCTTTCACCAGAGAGCTCTCTAGAACCATTAAAGAGATCCTAGGGACAACCCTGTCGGTGGGCTGCCATGTTGATGGCCACTAGCCTCATGACATCATAGATGACATCAACAGTGGTGCAGTGGAATGCCCAGCTAGTTAAAAGTACAAAGGAAAACATTTCAATACAAGATCATTTGACACCCCAAAGTAAAAAATAAAGTAAATATATTTGCATATACGAAATTGGATGCTTTCACTTTTATATTGAATATTTTTTTTTAGTGTTCACACTTCTAAGCCAATACTAAATACTAGGTCATCTCTAGAAAGACCCAAGGCAAAGGGAAAGAGACCCTGTGGGGGTGGAGGGAGGTGGAGACCAAAGGGGAGGTGGCTGGTGAGGAGCCCTTGCAGGAGAGATGTGATGAGGCCACATCATACTGAACTCAGTCACCTGCGGCACACAAGGTAAAGCCACATCTTCCGATTGTTTGCCCTGTATACATCTTTTTTAACTTATCCTGGTGCATGTGATAACAAATAAGAAACAAGGGGCTTTTAGGAAAAGCTATCTGGTATGTGTGAAATAACAAAAGGCCCAGTTTTCCATCTCAGCTCTTTTGTGCAATCACATCAAATAGAAACCCAGCAGGCCTGAGGGCCACTGCTGCTTCTAATTAAGGCCTCAAGGTTAGGCAGCACATTAGGGGGCATCATCCCAGCAAAACATAAATTTTCCCTCTGTATCTAGCAGTAGAAGGCTGTTGTGGACTCAGTGTGCTGTGTTTGTTCTCAGCTTGCCTTAAAAGTGGCAGCCCCCACCTGCCTTCCAGACACCCTCTAAGCAAGTTTGTTCTAACACTGATTCTCTTGTTCAAACAACTCAAAGCATGGCCAGCAGATGTTCAGTAGGGAAGTAATGAGAACCAAGTCCACATCGTGTGTAGACTTGAGTGTGCGTGTGCGTGTGCGTGTGTGTGTGTGTGTGTGTGTGTGTATGACAGGTGTTGTATATAAAAACAGTTACTATCTCTTTCCTTTTCAAAAATGTGACCCCCATCCATCACACAGGTGTCAACCCTGAAATCGTGAGCGCTGGTAGTGGCCTCATTACTCCACATGTCCCAACAAGGGAGATTCTCCTACCTGTCTGAAGTTAGAATCACCTGGAAAGCTGTTAAAATGCAGATGTACCAGCCACACCCCCAGAGTTTCTGATTCTAGAGGGCTGGGAAAGAATGCAAGAATCCCCACTTCTGACAATTGACCAAGTGATGCTGATGTTGCTAGTTCAGGAACACAGTTCTAGAACAATAGACGAAAGGCAAAGAGACACCAGTAAGGCCTCCTATCCTGTCTTTTTAATTTTTTGAGACATAGCAGGTAGACAAAAAAGGGGCAGCTGTGATTGGACAGGAGCAGGTATGTGCGGAGGGCAAGCTGAGAGCAGGCAGAGGGGAGTTCTCGAAGGGAGTGCAAAGTATGCAACAGTGTGTCACGAGGAGTGGGGTTCCTGGGTGCTTTGGGCCTCCCTCACCCCTGCCTGGCTTCCTAAACCTCAGGGCATTGGGTGGGACCCTAGCTCTTCCTTCCTTCCCCACCTTAGGAGCTATGGGTGCCTGACCCCCTTGCTCCTCACCACTCCCCTCTCACCCATGTCTCCCTAAGCAGGAAAACCAGGGTGGTATGGGAGGGCTGAGTCAGCACACTCTGAGTTCTGTCGTTCTGGGCCTGAGCTGCAAGGCGCTATCTGCTTCCAAACCTGTTCCCTGTCAAGCACCCCTCACACCCAGTTAATCCTACCATGCTTTTGCTAGTTATGGGGGACAGGGGGGTCTTTCAAATAGAGGGAAACATGACTAGTGTTCAGTTTTCACGTGTTTTGTCCTTGCCGACACCACCTCCCTACCTGGTTCTCAATGAGCTAGAACATGCTGGTGCTGATGACAGGGCAGGGCTGCTGCTCGCAACAGACTAGTAAGAATCATGGGCAGGACCCACTACACAATTGTCAAGGCCCAGTACAAATGAAAACACAGGGCTCTTTGTTTGAAAAATATTAAGCTCTTTTTCTTCTGGTCCCAGGCGTTTGGGAGCCATGGGTTATGGGACAGATGTGGCCAAGTCTCAGAACCACTCCACACCCAACCAGTCCCAAACATGGCACAGAAATGATATCAAGAAACCCCAGTTGTCAAGGTACCAAACTCTTAGACGGGAGGGCTCCAAGTTCCTGGGAAACAAAAAATGTGCCAAGAAGCACAACAAAAAGGGCCTGACGATGCCAGGGCCCGAGCACGCACGCTGAGGCCACCAAGGCCCCTGCAAATGAAGCCAAAGGAAGGTTAACCTAGAATCCCAAAGGGCGGCAGGCAGAAGCTCAGTCGACTCGCCTACATTGCCCACCCCGGCTGGGGAAGCCTGCTTGTGCCCGCATTGCCGAGGGCTTCGGGCTCTGCCAGCCAAAGACCAAGGCTGAGGCTCAAACCAAGCCCCAGGCCACAGCCCCAGCTTTGGCAGCAGCTCCAGATGCAGGTCCCACCCCAGCTCAGGCTCCTCTGGGCACCCAAGCCCCCACAAAGTCTCCGGAGAAGAAGCCTCTGTCTGCCAATGTGAGAACAAAAGGACTGGTGTGGCCCTTGGCTGCTGTCTGCATGGGGCTAGTGGCCTCCTGTGCTATTTGCACTAATAAACCAGAGGCAGGATCAAAAGCAAAAAGCATTAAGAATTTCAAGATGACCAACAGTAGAGTAGTGAATGAAGCACAGGGTTCTTCTGTGTGGGGGCCCTGTGTGACGTCACTGGTGCATGCCCGTGGGACCATCCACGGGAAACTTAGTATTCAGGTGGGAGGCTCTGAGCTGTCCCTCAGCTGGACCACTGTGCCCAGTGGTCATAGGCCTTTGACAGGGATTAGGAAGTAGTGAAGCCAGACAAACAGAAAAATGCAGTTCCCTGCATCGTAGAGCTCTGGGGAGGCAGACAGACACCAACTGCTAGAAAGCAGATCTTTGTGACACTTCAAGTGGGTGAGATGATGTGGTGGCCAGCTACACATCTAACCCTCACTTTTCCAGGGAGATTATCCAAGATAGGCAATCATAGGAGAACCTTCACTGTCATGGGCAGAGAGGGTGACACTGACATAGGGAGACCCAGGGAACTTCTGTATGCCCACTGCATCTTGTGGTCAGTTTCTGGAGGCCTCTTGAAGTATTCAGAAATCTCGTGGCAGATCAGAGACCCCTGGGTCCCTCTCATGAACAGGTATGCATTCAAGCAAGTTCCAAGTATCTATTACATCAGAAACTAGCCTAAACCTGGCTGGCTTAACACAACCACTATTTTTACTATTTCTCACAATTTGGGAGGTTAGGAATTTAGACGGGGCTCAGCTGCTCAATTTTTCTGTTCCACATGGTACAAACAGGCTGACCTAGAGGACCTAAGACAGCCTCACTCACGTTTCATGCACCTCAGGGAGGAAGGCTGGGAGGCTGAGCTCAGCTGGGACTGTCCTCTGGACCACCTGTATGTGGTCTCTCAAGCATGGGAAACTCACACTAGGGAACTTCTCACATGGCAGTGTAGGGGTCCCAGCAAAGGCTCCAAGGAACCCACTGAGAATTTCAAACTCAGCCAAGGAAATCCCAGAATGTCACTTCCACTGCATTTTACTAGTTAAGAAAAAGGCAGGCAACATCCAAGCAAAGAGAAACTGGATGCTATCTCTCAATGGGAGGACCAGCAAAAGATTTGTGGTCATTATTGATTCATTAGGAGTTTGGTTTATACAAGAATGAACATATAGAATGCAATCATCACACCCAAGGTCCAAGAAAAAGCCTAGACCAGTAGTAAAGCATTAGAAAAAAAAATGTTTATGTTTTGAACTAAAATAAAATATCTAAGATATATAGGTCCTATTTTTCTAAGATTCCTTTACTTTCCCCTTATTTTGACCTATTGCTGGACTCAATTTAAGAGTAAGAATCTCCCTACTGTAAGTTTAAAAAAAAAAATTCAAGAACTTGATTATTTCATGACATTTCCTTGTTTATTCTTAAGGGTTCAAGGTTCAGAAGTGTTTGCTAATTCAGTACAAAAATAGGGTGTCCACTCTTTTATGTGCCAGAGCTTCCTGTGACAGTCCCCATGATTTTTGTTTTGAAGCCCCAATTCCTGGTGCTAAGTTGCCTTTGTTGCAGGCCATTTTCTCCTCTCTAGGCAACTGTCCACTGTCATGTTAGCAAGCCTGCTATTTTCCAGGGCACACCTCAATCCCGTTCTTCTCCAACACAGAAGCTCTCTTTGTCTGCCTGCTTCTAACTTAGGATGCTCCTCACTCCATAACTTTAAGGAAAACAAAAGTTTTCCTTACTGAGATGTTGAAATGCTCACCACCGCTAACCCCTCTCATGAAGTCATTATTGCTCAGCACCGTGAGTTTCCAAAATGATTCAACCCCAGATGCCACCACACCCTCATCTCCGACGATGACAGACTCTATCAAGGGCCCATCAGATCTGGTGCCTCAGCTGTTCTGGCATCCTTTGTTGCCATGGGAACCATTTCTGGGCTTCCACCCATCCTTCCCCATGCCCAGAACGCCTTCTCTGATAGTCTCTGGTGAGACAGAACCTAGGCTTTTGACTGTCCTTCTCCATTAAGCCTTCTCCAGTTAACCTTACCCACAGCTGTCCCTTGCTCACAATAATCCCAGCACTTCTCTGCCTGCTCTCCACACTGTCTCTCCCAAAGTTTTTGTGTCACATCAGAACCTCTTTCTTCTAGCTTGCCACACCCATGTGTCCTGCCATTCCCCCTACAATGCAGACCCTTTGAGAGCAGAGACCAGGGTCAGTGTTGTTTTTCTTTTTTTTCTTCTACAGTGCAGAAAACAGGACTGGGCATCACCATCTATGCTCCAAAGGTCCACCTTGCATTTAAATGTCTTTTTAAAAATTACCTACATTGTGCCAGATGCTGAGCTTTATAACATGTTCGCTCATTTCATTCTCACCCTGTGCCACTATTACCTCCTTTCAGTCTAATTTTAATAAAATTCCACCAAGAGGAAGGAATGTGGCTGGCCCATATAGCTTATTATAATGAGATTTTGCATCTGGTACAAACACAGCTCAGAGTACCACAGAGAGGCACGCATGCCATCAGGTGGGGGCCGTGGCAAGGATTTGCTGTCAGATGAGCATGGGTTTCCGTGGTGGCTCAGACTCCAGGGAGACCAAGTGGACCAGGCAAGCATCCCCCTAGGAGCCAGCCATTTTTGAGTAAGGGTCAAGGAGTAGGCGTCCTGCTCTCGAGGAGAAGAATCACATAGGAGGTGAGGAATAAAGCAACGGAAGGGATGGGTGGATCCCAAATCCCACACTCTCAAGAAAGTCAGGCTTCAATTGTTTTATGATATATTTTACAAAATTGGAACCAGTGAGGAAAAGAATAAGCCACAGAAATTTGTTCTTGTATCCTGCCAGACAACTAAGCCCCAAACCAAGATCTTAAAATCTGTTTGCTATTGAACAGGCAATTGGGAGACCAAAAGGCGCTGACATGTCTAGGGGCACACTGGGGGGGCTGCCAAGCTGAAGGGCTAGCAGCATTTGCCAGCAGCCTGCGCTGGTACACTCTGTCCCTGCCCAAATCTACTGCAGCAATTAGCTTTGCTCATTAGTTTCAAGTCAATAATCTCCTTGTCACAGCTGGGATCCTGCATCAGAGCAGTGGACAGTAGGGTTTGTAGAAGCAAAATGATGTTTTCCCCCTGAAATTCCCTGGAACACTAAGTCATGCCCCAGAGAGCTGAATGAGGCAACTTTCAACCATGTCTAAAAATTCCAAGGAATGGCTCTGCTTTCAAGGTAGAAGGGTTAGGTGTTAAAAACAAAAGGGCAAAAAGCAACTTCCACAATCACCTTTGGAATGGATCTTAATCTTTCCTTCAACTCAGGTAGTGGTCAGATGGTCAAAATACACAATCTGTCTGTGAAGTGCAGATACTGAGGTCATCCTGCCCTGAAAGACAGTCCAGTCTGTGTAGGGAAGAAGGACAAGTTAACTGATAATAGACACACTCTACTAATAGAAGGCACGGAGGGAGGGCTTGCTACCCCAGCCTGGGGGTCGGGGAAGACTTCCTAGAGGAAGGAGAGGAACGACAGCCCAGAGCAGTTCTGGGAGAAGATTCGCAGCAAGAAGGGCTGGGTGGACACTGAGGCTTTTTAAACAATTGGCCAGATACATTTCTTCATCCTTTCACCTCTTCATATTGCATCACTCTGCCCATTTCAAAGAAGGAGAAAGTGAGGAGAGAGACTGGGGTCGGACCCTGGGTGGCTTTTGGAGTGGGGCTGAGGAGACAGTACTGGCAAGTTGGAGCAGGACCCCTGCCAGCTTCAGGAAATGCCCCTGGCGACAAAAGTCCTACCCACCCCACCCCACCCCACCCCCCAAGGACTGCAGGGGCATCTGCAGTGCCCTGAGTCACTGCCAGGAGAGTGCCAGGCTGCTGGTTGATTCCAAGCTGCCTGGGCCAGGGCTCCGCACCAAAGGCCATTCTCCCTTCAGGCAGAGCCTCCCTGTGGGGTGTAGCACAGGGCTGCCCAACAGAAGAAAGGAGATATGTGTAGTTCAAGGGCAAAAAGGATATGTTTTCTGTCCATAGATTGACAATTGCAAGATGGGCCGCAAAGTAAAGCATAAAAATTGCACAGTGACTAAGGGCACAGGCTTTGGAATCAGATAATTCTGAGTTTAAGTCCCAGCCCTGCGACTTCCTGTCTGCACGGCAACATTCCTTGGTCACCCCAGACCTCAGTTCCCCATCTGTAAAGTGGATGCATTAATAATAATGGTGCTCACCGCTGGGGTCGTCATCATGATTAAACGCAATGGTACATGTAATATAAACGCTTCATGCAGTGTCTTACACACAGTAGCTTTCAATAATATTAGCTAATGTTTGTTTGTTTGTTTGTTTGTTTGTTTTTCTTAAAAAATGTCCATTTACTTTCCCCACATGGATACGTAAAATACCCAAATCCGCCAAGGTTTTCACTCAATAATCTGAATAACTGTCTTCTTTGAATCATTTTGGAGATAGCCAGTGAGGTTTTATACTAGTGGTTTTCTTTATTTTAACCAGAAAATGAAAAGATACTTTCTAGCAGCAAAGATTTCCTAGAAAATATCAGAGCTACAACGAACAGAGGCGGCCGCCAGGAAGCCGGTTCTCACGTCCTTCAGGCAGAAGGGGCTTAGCGAATGGAACACGGCCTCACTGCTGCCTCGCCCAGGCTCACGGGCGCCATGAGGGATGTGTGATGTCCCAGAGTGGATGATCTCTTTGGGCAGCTGGCTGGACCACAACATCCCGAGACCTGGGGTGAGCTGAAGTAGACATGAGACCATTGCCATTTGTTCATTTGGACTAATTCCTGTCACCTGTATTTTGATTAGCAGCTCCTATGTACGTTCAAGGCACTGCTGTAGAGACCACAGTCCTAGCCAGGGACAATAGAGGCAGAGTCACCGGGTGGGCTGCCCTTGGTTTTGAAAGTGATACTCTCCATCCACAGTTGTGACCACACCAGCAAACATTTACAACTGCATTTGTATCTGTGAGCCCCTGTGAGAGGGGCAAAGGAGGATCCTGTGGAGAAGGGAATAATCCTGTGTGCAACTAACTAACATCCTTCAACTAACTAGCTGGGCAGAAAGCCGGGCTGGGGCCCTCATCTGCTGGTTCCAAAGAACTCACTGCCACTAAGTCAGGCACTTGCGTCTCATGGAGGGAAAATGCTGCACATTCTTTGCCCTCTGAAACACAGAGGACACATTTCTAGGACAGTTTGGCTGGGGTTGGGGTACAGGAGACGGTTCTGGAACCCCAAACTTTTTAATGCCATGAGCAAAGAATTTTGCAGCTGGTTTCATCACACACCCGATTCTGCTCTTATCTGAATTAGAAACATTCCGCCAGCTGGCCCAGACTGGGCAGAGGAAACGCTCTGGGACTCACAGACCTTCTGGGAAGAGGGGGACAGTGCGATTCATCCTCAGTGGAAAACTGCACATATCAGGTGGCTCCTGTGGCTCAAGGAGTAGGGCGCCAGCCCCATGTACCAGGGGTGGTGGGTTCAAGCCCAGCCCCAGCCAAAACTGCAAAAAAAAAAAAAGAAAACAAAACTGCACAAATCGCTCCAGCTCAGCTTCCCTGTTCTGCCATTCTCCTCAACTGTCCCAACACTTCTACTTCTGGGCTTTCCTTATATTCTCTCTATGTGATCAACCTCTCTGCCCCTCAGTACCAATTAAGAATTACCTGTCCTAGGATCCAACAAACCCATGACTCTCAGCCAAATGTTTCATTAGAAAACTCTAAAAAAAATTTTTTACTCTAAAGATAGAGCAACTTAACACATTGTGTTTCTCAGGCATATTTGCATTTTTGGTGGGGAGCAGGTCATTAGTCCTAAGACCTACTGGAAGAACTTTAGGCATTGTGACAGGTGGTAGGGAGAGGGTTCTGTCACCATTCAGGGAAGCCTGTCATGTGAAACCTCCTCTCTCTTCCTGTCCAATACTCCAGCACTAGGTCACTCTTCTTCCTCTGAAATCAAAATCTCCTCATCCAGCTGCTGGGAAGAGAGAACAAAGCTGCCAACTAATTATTATTCAAAAACAAAGCAGACCATTTATTTCAGCAGGTTCAGACCCATTATCTCCCCAGGACACAAGCTGCAGTGTGTGCTGGCTTTATCTACTCAAGTCTCCTTGTGTCCTCAAATCCTTAAAGAGAGAGTTGTTCCCCTTGCTGGAGCAGGACAAAAGAGAACTTAAGAAGGAAATTTCTGCAGCAATAACCTCTGAACGCTTCTCTCTCCTTTGCTGTCTGGGCTTCTCAAGGGCATTAGGATTTCCTGTTTCTTCTAGAAACCCCAGGCGGAGGCGAGGGCAGACTTGAGCAACCTTCTCCCATTTCAAACAGGGGCAGCACAATGCCCTCAACCTCACACCCATCATCCAGGCCTCAGGCTTCTTTGCTGCTGAGAATCTCAAGAAAAAATGACCAGGGAAAACACAGGACACCCAATTAAATTTGAATTTCAGATGAACAGTGAATAAGTCTTTAGTATACAAGCCTATCCCATGTGGTATTTTGAACACACATATACCAGTCACTCATCACTCATTTGAAATTCTAATTTAACTGTGTGTCTGGTATTTTTATGTGCTAAATCTGGCAACGCTATCCCATCAATCCCTGCCTCATCTCCATCCTGTCTCCATGCCCCCGACCACTGGCCCCTGGCCACCACACCGTCCTGGACTGGTGACCTAAAGCATGGCAGAATTCCTTTGTTGCAGATAAAGATTTAGAGGGGCACATACCAGAAACCCACAGGAATGAGGCAGACCTGGGCTCAGCATCTCACCTGGAGTCAACCCCTGTCTGGTTGCCTCAAACCAGAGGCAATATGAAAAACCAATAAACATGTCCTATGCTCTCAGAGTAAATGGGGACCATTGTCTCCCCAGGAGATCATATTTCTGAGGGAGTTCTCTCATTTGCATTCAGGGAAGTTTATCAGGGAGAATGATCAGTCTCTCTGGGCCTCAAGTGAAAACTGCGAGTTTATACCAGAGCTCTGAGTCTATGCACCTCAGCCCACCAGAAAGCCTCGTCCCTCCCTGCTGTGCCACCAGGCCCTCAGCCCCAAGACACCCAGGGGCCCACTCCTGCCCCAGCTCCTTCTCTCCCTGGGCCTCCCGTAGCAAACTGCTTCCCCACTCTTCTAGAAACATCTGACACTTCTCCATCTTTCTAAACCTCACCACTCCCCTCCAGAAGATGGGTCCTGCTTATCCTCATATGAGTTGAGTCCTGGTTTATCTCCTCCTCCCCTAGGAGCAACTAGTCTATAGCAAGCAAAGCTCATTATATCTCATATGGAATCAGCCAGATTTAAGCTGAAAAGCTACACACGAGTTCTACGCAGTGACAGCCAACATGAGGGCTGTAAGCTGTAGTCCTTGACATGCTTGGTAAAATTCACAGTTGAAGTGACACAAACCCAACACCACCTAATCATTCTCCTAACATAATTTTCTTCCCTTGCCAAGTCTTTATTCCCCTTTTGTCCTTATTGCTGTTCTGTGTTCTCTTTTAAATCAATTTGTCTACTTAAATTAACTGATCAGTAAAGTCCATGAAAAGTCAGTCCATCTTTTTTTAATTAATTCCCCTGTAGGGTCTACCTACCCAATGGCTTATATATTTTTTCTCTCACTCAATCTCTTCCATTTTCATTTTGCTTGAAGTAAGCCCACCCTTTTAAGATTCATTGGAACCTTTTTTACTTTTTAACCAAAAAGAACTCTATCCTCTTGAGCATTTTATCATTTGGAAAACAGACACAGAATAGTTTAGTCACTTCCCCCAAAGTCAACACTGGTGAAAATTTCTGGGATTAAGAAAAACAATAAAATAGGATTTGGGTAGAGATGTTTCCCTTTATATTTTACTTGTGACCTTTCCCAATGCCAAAATTATGTGACAAAAATGTTCCCCCATGGCTCTTGTGGCTGCTAATGGCTCTAATTTGGGGGCTTTTTTCTTCCAACTGTGAGGTTCTCAAGGTTTAACATTCCAAAATGCTGGCTGCATCCCCAGTGAGAAAAATCTCCTCCTGCAGTATCTATTTCTATTGTTTTTTAAGAATGAAAAGAAACCTCATCATTAAACCTAGAGCCTGAGGCAAGGAGCACAAGAAGACGCCTTCTGTGGTGCAGTGATGGTGGATGACAAAGCAGATGACCAGGAGCCCCTACTGTCCCCAGACAGAAGGTCAAGCTGTTCACCTTCCTGCCTCTCCTGCCAGACAACACCAGGCTGGTGTTTTATATGGTTCTAGATAATTAATGGATAACAGTTTTCCTTCCAGGGTGTCCCAGTGAGTTTCTTCATTCATTTATTCAGACCCAGTTTTGCATTTTTCACATGACAGGTACCACACAAGACACAGGAAACAGAAAGGTCAAGAAGACCCAGTCTGTGCCCTCAAAGAATTACAGACTAAGACAGAACACAGAGCCACAAATAATAAATGCACCACAATCCATTTCTAAGTGCTGAACTAGAAGAACCAACTGCCCATCCAAGTGACTCTCCACCAGGGCCAATT
The DNA here is from genome assembly GCA_963574355.1 of Loris lydekkerianus. NCBI lineage: Eukaryota > Metazoa > Chordata > Mammalia > Primates > Lorisidae > Loris > Loris lydekkerianus. The sequence continues at coordinate 13,159 of CAUYPK010120263.1, forward strand.
TCCCCACCATAGGACATGTGGCAGGACCTGGAGACGTTGGGATTGTCACAGCTGGGAAGAGGGGCACACTGGCACCTAGTGGGCGGAGGCCAGACCTGCTGCTGAACGTCTATTCCTCAATGCAAAGGACAGTCTCCCACAGTGAAGAATTACCTGGCCCCCAATGTAGGTAGTGCAGAGGATGAAAAACCCTGGTCTGGGGGACAAACTACGGTATCCTACTCTCTGGCCAGCTTAGGAATTTGGGGCCACTCAGTCACTTCTGTTCTGCCAATTCTGTCCGTGATTGGCTTTTTCCCCTAAGCAAGTTTTTTCACTGCTGTGGGCTTAAGTTTCTTCATCTATAAAATAGAGTTGGAGTCTCTAATCTCTGTATCCGTTCTGGTCTAAGAATCTGTGGTTTTATTAGGCCAATATTTGTGCTTCCACGGAACCCTGCGCGGATAGGAGATAGGCCTTTGCTAAAGACTGTTTACTTCAAATCTCAAACAGGGAAGACAAGTGTGACCTCTGCCCAAGGACCCCAAGTTAGGATGCTTCTATCTTCAGAGGGTAAATTTTGTCCTCAGAAAACAAGAGCCATTGAACTATCTTCCTGTGTCAGGAGGAAGTCTTGAGCAAATGAAGCAAGATGGAAAACTACCCGAGTGCTGTCCTATGACTAAGTCCAAACCACAAATGCCACTTTTCTCCCTTTGGGGGACCTGTGGCAATGACAGGGTGGGGAAGACACTGCCCTGGGGTACAGGGTGGTAGGCTGGGCTAGGGTGGGGAAGTGTCTCTTTCTATGTCTGTGAGCTGCTTCAAAGGGGACCTTTGTCATTTGTCTTTCTGAGAAGTTAGACTTGGATTCTTGGCCACATATTTTAAGCTCTGGGGGCTGGGTGTGAATCAAGTGCCCTTGGGATCTCTCTCTCTTTCTCTCCTCTCCCTTCTGTGGTTCCAAATTCAGTCACCAAACAGAAAGAGCTTTTCAGAGCCAGCAGGCTGGGGGACAAGGGCAGCTGCAGAGCAGTGGGGAGGCCAGCCCCCGAGAGCAGGAGAAAGGAGGAGCAGGGAGAAGGAGGGGAAAGGAGGGCAACGAAGAGGGGGGGAGGGGGAAGAAGAGAAGGTGGGAGAGGAGAAGAGGAAGAGGGGGAGAGAAGGAGAAGGAGGAGGGAGGGGAGGAGGAAAAGAAGGGAGGAGGAGGGGGGAGGGAGGATCCTATCTGAGCTGAACAGAGGTCGCTTCTGCTGTGATGCTGGCTGCCATCAGAAAGTCAGGGAAAGCTAGCTGGGGACAGGGCTAGTATCAGCAATCAGCAGTGACACTAAGTTCAGTGTTCCTGGGCTCGCTGGTCAGCTCTGGGCTGTGTTTGTGTCCTCTGCACTGCTACTCCAATGCCATCTGAGGTGGCCGAGTCTGTGTGCAATGAACAAATAGATCTTTCAAAAAAAAAAAATAGAGAAAAATTAAAATCTAGAGACATTAAGTATTAACGTGCCCAAGTTACTTGAACTGCTAGACACAGGGGGGCTTCTATCAATGTTACTTACTCTCAAATTTGCTTCATTGAGCTTATCAACAAGAAATGTTCCCAAGTCACTCAGCCACATAGTTTCCAGTCTGCATGTTTTCAGTATTTGGGATTTTGTTGTTTTTTCACAGGGTGGGGGAGGGGAGGAAAAAAGGAGGTTGGCATAATTTACATTCAGTAAAACCTTAAACGTACAGCTCAATGGCTTTTACATACGTGTGCACCCTTGGAGCATGCACCCAGATCAAGATGAAACATTTCCATGATTCCAGAAACTTTTCTCCTACCTGTTTCAGTCAATAGCCACTTTACGAAATACCCACTTTTTAAAAATTTCTGTCACCATAGTTTAGTTTTGCATATTTTTCAACTTCATATCATCAACCTCATATTCTTTTGTTCCACATAATATTTGAGGGGTTCATCCACTTTGTGTCAACAATTTTCTATTTTTGATTGCTGGGCAGCATTCCATTGTATAAATATACCACATTTGGTTTATCCATTCTCCTCCATGGATATTCAATTTTTTTTCGTTTTTTTATTATTATGCCCATTTATCCTAAAGGTACATGTGTCAATTGGATGGGTCCAATTTTTATTTTCCTTCAAAAAAAACTCTAATAAAAGTCACTCCCAAAAGTACCAGAAGAAGAGATAGAAAGAAGTATTAGATGGCCTCTTCTCACTCAATCTCTTTTCTAAGGGCTGCCATTAATTCTGTACTTGTATGCAGTGTTTTAATAATGCACTCTCTGAACTACAGTACAGAAAATGGTTGTTTCTACCATAGAGATATAACCAACCCCTGCACCTATGAATTCACCAACAGAGACTAGAGATCTTATTCAAGTACAAGAAACACACTCATTTCTCTTCACCAGATGACATCTATTTCCAAATGAAAGATACTCTCCTGACTACCCACTACAAGCAACTTGGGAGTGGCCTATGGAAATGGTGGGAAGTAAACAACCATATATGCTCCAGTCAACCCTTCTGATCTCCATGGAAAACAACAATGGTTTCTTCCTAGAGATACTGGGGAAGAAATGAGATCCACTGTGGGGCTATGAACCAGGCCTGCAACACAGGTCTATCAGTGTTTATAGATTCTTCAATGAATTCCTCCTTCTCGTTCTTATTCTGATTTTTATTTTGTCTGACCTTAACTCTAATAGACCCACACTCTCCCTGGAGAGCCTAACTGCAGTGCACAATCTCTCCCCATCGCAAAGTCAGGCATCTATTTAACCAGAGAAAGGGACTTTGGTACTCTTCCTGAGCATTCAAGAAAAAGACTGAGAACAATTGTTTGAACCACACACATTTAAAAAATATAAAAAACACATTGCCTTAAGATTTGTGCAACAAATGCAAAGGGGGCCAAAAAAGAAATGTACACACATTTTAAGAAAGGAAAAACTGTTAAATTTGTAATACTCAAGTCATGTTTGACTTCTGTAATTATAAGAGGTGACTTGCATTCATCTTTTCTTATTAGTATATATTGAGCATTACAATTTTAATACCGTTTTTTCCTTTCTTAAAACGTGTGTACATTTTATTTTTGGCACCCTCTGTATTTATTGAGCCACAAGGACTGAAGTCTCAAAGGCTGGAATGACTGTTATGGTACCTAACATTTGCATGGGACCAACCAGACCCTGCCCAAGTCCTCCCCTCCTCACACCTCAGCCTGCAGCCAGACAAGTCACAGGCAGGCCAGCGGGGCACACTGATCCCAGCCCATTCACTCCCTCTGTCTTCTCTCATCTCTCTTGCCTCAGCCCCCTATTTCTATTCTCCTCCCCTCCTCTGCCCACTTCTCCCTTTTCCAAATTAGTCCTATCTCTTTGCTGATCTCCACTCTCTATGGGTTCAGAAGAGAAGGGGACAACTAGATGCAGATATGGCAATGAAATAGCTTTCATTCAAGCCATTTGGATTTCTGTACCCTCCCCCAGGCACTATTGGTCCATCAAATTATTCCACATATACCCCCAAAAGACCTTACCTGCACCCCAGCTGACTATTTTTCCCGGCTCCTTCAAATCAACACCCACACCTTCCACATTCTACCCATGCGGCTTCACCAAGGGAGGAGGCGGAACTGTCTGACTCTTTCCCATCCTCACAGCAGGTGGGGCTGAGGCTTATCTGTTAATAGTCTCCTTTTCCTTCCTTTACCTAAGCTGGTCTCACCCTTTCCTTAAAATGCACAATTGACTCCTGACAGCCTCTCCCACTCCAATCAGCCCTGCCCCAGCCAGGACTCTGAAGGCACCATCCAAAAACCAGGGTATTTTTCTAACCTCTCCCCACCCTCCGCCCACTTCGTGTTCTTTCAAGAAAATTCTTCTCTCAGCATTTCTAAATTAAGAGAAGAAGAATAAGAGTTTCTTCCATTTTCATGGTGGATGAAAATAAACTGATTGTCATTTCTTTACTCAAAATCTGATTCAGCCCCTGGATTGGATTTGAATTTTAAAGACAAGCCTGAAAAGAGCTTCTGAGGTATTTCTTAAAAATTCACCAAAAGCAGCCAGGAGGTGAATTGCTAAGTTGTGGTTGTTGGCATGAAGGATTGCAAAGACAGGAAATTCCCGGCATAGCTAGCCTGTCTTCCCAACGCCTGCTGGGAGCAGGAGGCAGAGCTTGCAATTCCTCTCTGCCCTCTTCTCCTCGGTCCCAGGACGGCCTCCCTTTGGCTCTGAGCACAGCTGATCAGCCACTTACCGCAAGTCACGTCCACATTCACCCATCAGATCTCTTCCCACCAAGAGTTCAAGGCAAAAGACAGGCGTGAACTTGCAGAGACACTGAGCACCTTCTCCAGAAAGGCTGCACAGTGTCCTCTCTGTCCACCAAATCAAGCTGAAGAGCAGCCAAGATGCCCACCCCAGGGAATTTTTCATTCTGGAAGATTCATTCTGGAATCACCCTTCACCCTACCCCATTAACTCCCCATCTCTAGCTGCTCCCAACACACACACACACACACACACACACACACACACACACACAGAGTGTTAGCCAGGATGGGCTACCTGCTATGACAAACATTCCCAACGTCTCAGTGAATTAACAGGATGAAGGTTTATTTGTCTCTCGCATTTAACATCTGCTGCTCTAAGCAAATATTAGTGTGATTGTGAGTTCTTTCTGAATTATATTTCTAGCCTTCCAGGTCACACTTCTTTGAGGAACTGTGTCTTATACATTTTTATGAAGCAGAGCTATCCCTCTTTACAGTTTGTAGTGTAGGTAGCATCTCTTCCTGAAGCATGCTCCAGTGTGAGCAGTAGTTGGGAATTCAGTCCATATTGTAAAGATAGCTAAGTTCTTACCAGAATTTAACTAGCAGTTGGAAAGAGAAAATGAGAAGTCTTAGAGATCAAATCCTGTTCAGTCCCATTTAACTATGCCAATAACAATGACACAATGATAGGCTGGTAGCTGAAGAAAAGTTTCTCTTCCCTGGTTATGTAACCAAGATAGGCAAAGTGTCCCCTGGAAGCCACAGCAATGACTCCCCCCACCCCAGGCTATGCTCAGTTCAAAAAACTAAGCCAAATATCTGAGCCCCTGCCCCAAGGATTCTTCCAGCTACTTCCCAGGATAAGCCAAGCCCAAGAGCACCAGATCAGGGTGTTCCTCAGCCAGCACCTGACGGACCCAGAACCACTACTCCCTCCTTCCTTAGATATCCTCTCAATATAGCCATAAATCTCTCTATCTCAGACTTCCTCATAATTTTATTTGGGGGATTTCATTGCCTTCTCTGGCCATGGTCAGAGCCAGCCTGATGCCTGCCCCAACAGATCTCCCTAATTCTGAAGCGCAGGGGAGAGGTGGGTAAATCTGGTGGGTTGTGTTCATATTCATCAGCTATTCCATTTCTCCATGGTGTGGGAGGAATATATACATTCCTTCTCTGTTGAACTCAGGAAACTTCCCAGGACTTGCTTTAGCCATTTAAATGGTGGAAGAATTGAAATATGGACATGCGTTACTTCTGAGCAGAAAGTTTAAGAGCCAGAGTGTAGATTACATGACTTTTTCCCCCTCCATCATGATGACCAAGCAGTGCTTCATGTAGAAGCTGCTCCATTCGCCCAGGACTCAGAATGAGGACACCACGGAAGGAAGCCATGGCCAGCTCACAGTGACTACGCCAAGTGAGTGAGAAAGAAACCTCCATTGGTTCCTGCTGGTATAAGTGCTTAAAACTTTGGGATTATTTGTTAAGGTGGCAGAACCTTGTAGATCCTGACTGATAGAACAAATATCCAGCCCTTGCTTCCCAGAACACCCTGGGCCTCCCTGTGTAAATTAGACCCGTTTCGCCCCAGAGCTTTTCATATGCTTTTGCATCTTTTCTCCAGGTCTCCTGCCTTCTATTTTCTTAGTAAATGGGGAAGGCTCACCATCTGTCTTGCAATGCTCTTCTAACTCAGCCTCTGTAGAAATGGATTAGCAGTTTTTTTACTAATGAAAGAAAAAAAACAGTAACCTCTCAGAGGGCACTGTCACCACCTGCTTTTGTCCCGTAGTGCTTGTGTGTGATGGTTACCAGTGAATGTTGTCTGAAGAGAACTGGGTTAGCTCTAAGGAAGGAATTAGTATAGCATCATTAGTAAAGCTAAAAAGTCTGAGAAGTGGGTGGGGCCATCTAGAATTTGTTCCCTCTAAATCTCTACCCACACTATACCCTGTTTTAGCAACCTCCCTCAAAAAAGGAAAAGAAAACACCTAGAAGCAAAGACTCTGGTTATTTTTAATCTGAAAACATTCAGAAATCTCAGGCTGGACAAGTCCAACAAAAATGCAGTTTTCATCTTTCCGGCCTCCCCTAGACAAGGCACCTGCATTGGGAAGGGAGATAACTCAGTCATTTAGACAAAACCCAGCAGCTGAACTGATTGCATTTCAGATGCTTTGGTGACATGTAAGCACTGCTCCGCTGCTGCAGGGAGATCTTGACAGTGGTGTTTCTGCCAGGGGAAAAGATCTGGCCCATTTTGCTCAATTGGCTTATGCGCTGGTGGCCTAACCCTTACTGCCTGGAATTACTGCTCTGGGTAGGGAAGTGGCAGCTACAGTTGCCACATTCAGGCCTCACGTAGACACAGGAGCTGAACTGCCCAAACATTTCTTTTACCTGGTGAACAATCTGCACACAGGGGACCTCCACATTGCAGGTGGACATTCTGGCCTGGCCTGGCACAAATGTGCACGTACTAGTGAGTCATTTACATTGGCAACCCTCGAGGGCTGGATGACTCTTCTGTGTTGGAAGCTGGCACTTTATAATTACAGCTGTGTTTCTGTTGTCACACCAAATTACCTCACTTACAGCCTTAAAATAGAAGCCAGCCTTAAGGTGCTGGCTGTGCAGACACAGTGGGAGGCTTCCCAGAACTCGGAACCTGGCTATGGAGCCAGAGGGGCAGGCTTGACGCTGAACACAAGCGTCATAGCTATTGAAAACCTGTGGCTCCTTTCTCCTCTCCTCCTGTGGGAAACACAGCAGTACTGTAAGACTGTTTCCAAACTAGAAAGAAGAGTCACTTGGAGTTCTGTTTCCAGCCCACTCTCATTCATTCATTCACTCAACATTTTTTTACTCAATGGATGGGATCATTCCCCCCGGGCCACTCTGCTCTGTGCCTGGGAGGCTGACTTTTGTGGGCTACAACACCACATCATCTTTGCCCTCTGGCAGCCAGATGGGTTGGGCCAATGGAAAGCAGGAGATGAGAGTTAGAAAGGGAGAGAGGGGAGAGGTCTGGGTATGTGTCCCTGCTTCCTCCGTGCTGGCCTCAGCACACAATGGTTGTGTCCTTCTCTCTGGGCCCCAGCTCCTGGGAGGTGTCCTCTCTGCTGCAGTTCACGGCAGGCAGCTCACTTCCTTCCCTCTCCCTTCAGGTCTCAGAGCTGTGCACTCGTGTCCTTGGGCTGCTGTGGCAAAGCGCTACAAACCCGGTGGCTCTAAACAACAGCCTCATATGTCTGGAGGCTGGATGGCCAAAAGCAAGGTGCCGCACAGCCAGGCTCCATCTGAAACACGCAGGGAGGAACCCTTCCTTGCCTCTTCTAGTTTCTGGCAACTGCCAGCAGACTTCGGCTTTCCTTGGCTCGTAGATGCATCATTCCAAACTCCGCCCCTATCATCACGTGGCCATCTTCTGTGAGTCTCTATCAGAGTATTATCTTTTTATAAAGACACCAGCCATGTTGGATTAGCACCCACCCTAACGACCTAATCTTACCTTGATTGCATCTGCAAAGACTCTATTTCCAGATAAGGTCATATGCACAGACACTGGAGGTTAGCACTTCAACACGTGATTTTCGGAAACACTTGTAATTCATAACAAGTGGTGTCAGTGTCACCCTGTGACTAGTCCCTTCCACACCTTTATAAATAGTCCTTTCATTAGATTCATTTCATTTCCTCTTTATGTCATCTATTTCCTGCCAGGACCTCAACTGAGACCTCTACTGCCCAGCTGCCTGGTGCCAGGGATACAATGATGAGCAGAACCAGCCTAAGTCCCTGCCTTCCTGGGACTGCCAGCCTGCAGTCTAAAAGACTTAATCAGAACATCATGAAGGAACATTGTGACCATGAGAAAATCTACACAGGGGAAGGTCATGGTGCCATGAACGCACTCTGGTGGAGGGACCACCCTCATCAGGGAGGCCAGGGAGGACTTCCCCGGGAGAGGGCTGCTCGAGCCAAAATGTGAAGGATTTACAAAATGGGAATGATGGCAGTTGTGTTTCTGTTGTCACACCAGATTACCTCACTTATAGCCTTAAAACAGAAGCCAGCCATAAGGTGCCAGCTGCGCAGACCCAGGTGAGGGTCCCACAACTCAGAACTGGGTTATGGAGCCAGAAGGGCAGGCTTGCTGCTGAACACAGAATCCTAACTGCTGAGAACCTATGGCTCCTTTCTCCTCTCCTTGTGAGGGAAACACAATGCTGGGAGATTGTCTGTTTCTAAGCTAGAAAGAGGTTCAGTTGGAGCTCTGTCTCCAACCTGCTCCCATTCATTCATCTCCCATGAAGGAAGTCAACCAAGGAAGGGAACTAACGGTGCCCTGTGGGCTAAGGGAGGACACCCAGAAGGCTCTGTCACCATGGTCTCTGCTTCCCACCAAGGAAGGGACCTTACGGTGCACTGCAGGCTAAGGGAGGACACCCAGAAGGCTCTGTCACCATGGTTCCTGCTTCCCACCAAGGAAGGAACCTTACGGCACCCTGCGGGCTGAGGGAGGACACCCGGAAGGCTGTGTCACCATGGTCCCTGCTTCCTTCCAAGGAGGGACCTATTTTTCATTCATTTCCCAGTTCACCAGTAGCTCCTCTCCAGAAAAGAGACCCTCTCCTCCCCACAGCTGCACATCCCAGCAGAGACCCCCAAGTAGATGTGCGACTCCAGCTAGATGGTTAAGGGCCGCGCGTGCACATGCCACAGGCTGGTCAGGCAGAGCAGCAGGACATCCCTGAGGGCAGGGGCAACAAATCTCCATGGCAGCCCAGAGCACACCTCACCCAGGATGGCTCCCACACCGACATCGTAAGCTCCTTCTCCCCAGAACCTCTTGCCTGCTCCCTCTCCCACACCCTCTCCTTCCCTGAGGCGTCAGTGGGGGCTGCTGACTTCACCTCCTCAGTCTTCTCAAATCCCCGCCCTGGTTCATGTCCTTATCAGCTCCCTGGAACTCTGCACCTTCTAGGCTGGTCTCTGCCCTTTCCAGCCCACCTCTACAGCACAGCCAATCAGAAAGCTGCTGTCACCTTCAGGTACAGCTCAAAATGAGGCTTTCAAGGCTGTGCACTGCCAGGCCTGCTTCTGCACCCTGCCTCTGGCTCAACTTTCTCACAAGGCCACAATCTCATGTGGGTCCACAGCTCCACTGAGTTGTTCAATCCGCCTCCCCCACCAGGAACCTTCCCTGATACCCCTCTCCCTCACAGTTTCTACCACAGAACCCTCAATCATTACATGTAACATCAGGTGTTCTAAATATCTGCCGGTGTCCATTTCTCCCATTGCTATGAAGATCCTACGCAGCAGATCCTGGCTGTCTTATTCAGCCTGATGAACCTGGCACAGAGACATTCAAACACTATGAGAGGTGTCCAACCTGGGACCTGTGAGCCACAGCTGATTATGTGAGAACATTTTTGTTTATCTGTGAAGTCAGATATCACAAAAAGTGTGCACAGACTTTTTCTTTGCTAATCAGCTTTTGTTAGCATATGTACATTTAAAGTGTGGCCCAAGATAACTCTTACTCTTTTGATGTGTGGCAGAAGGGAATAAAGGTTGGACACCCTGCACTAGATAAGTGAATTTGTGAATGAATGAATGAGGAACAAATAAAGGGTTGTTGACCATACTTGTTATGTGGGAGAGCCTCAAGGAGGACAGAATCCAACCCCGACCTCATGGTTTTCAACCAGTGTGCCTCAGCACAGGTGTGCTGCAAGAGGATTGTAGGTGTGCCGTGGACATTGTAAAGATCATTAATTAAATTATTTTCAAAAGAAATTTAAAGCACAATGTTTTTTACTCTTTTTTATCAACATAATATAAGCATGCCACAGAAATTTAACTATGGGTTCAAGTGTGCCATGAGATAAAAAAAAAAAAGGGGGGGGTAGATTTTTTCCCACTGACTTCCTGTGCCCAGCTGAGTGGCTCAGTCTGGGGCCCCAGACAATGCCCAAAGTTCTCTACACTCCTGCTCAAGCTCTCTCCAAGGCAGTTCAACTGAGTGCCAAGTCCAAGAACACCAAAACAGTTCACAGGTCTGGAGGACTGCCCCCCAGGAGTCCAGATTCTGGGGTGACTGCTTGAGAGGAGTAGACAGGACCTGGACCGATTCTACAGCACAGGAGTAAGGAGATGACGGTTGGCTAAGAAGGAATCACGAAGGAGCAGTGGTGCCCCGAGGTGCAGAGCAGCAGCTATCTTTAGCAATAACAAGGCCCACTCCCAGATATCCCGTAGCCACTCCTCCTGTTTCCCTGAGCAATCAGATGAGGTGGGCATCTTCTCAGATGGCAACCACCACGGATCAGACCTGGGACTGAAATACAGGCCCCGTGAGTAAAGGGTTTTCCAGAGGCGGTACTGGCTTGGGTGGAGCGTGGGGACTAGAAAACGCACTCCCAGAGTTGGGAAACTCCCAGGGTGGGGCTGATCCAAAAGACTGCTCTACTGAACCTAAGACGCAACTGGCCCTCAGGGGATTATCAGCCTATAGACAAAGGAGGCCAATAGGCTACAGCTGACATCTAACCATGCTGCAAATACAAACCAGCAGGAGCAAAGACAGGGCCTGAGGCACAGGTTCTGGAAACTCAAGTCAGCCTCT
>CAUYPK010120265.1:0-17687 GCA_963574355.1 Loris lydekkerianus
GATCGTCATGTGTGATGAAAAGTGGATTCTCTACGACAGTAGGAAACGTTCAGGACAGTGGCTGGACACCGATGAGCCACCCAGGCACTTCCCAAAGGCGAAACCCCACCAAAAAAAGATCATGGTTACTGTATGGTGGTCAGCGGCTGGTGTGATTCACTATAACTTTCTGCAACCAGGCCAAACCATTCCGAAAATTAAAGGAATTGAGCACCGAAGTTCTGCCCCACCCACCATATTCCCCAGACCTCTCACCAACTGACTACCATCTTTTCAAGCACTTCGATAACTTTCTTACCGGTAGAACCTTTGCCAATCAGGATCTAGCAAAAATGGCCTTCGTTGACTTCATCGAATCCTGAGCACCAAATTTTTATGCCGACAGAATTAATTGACTTGTGTTACGTTGGCAAAAGTGCACTGATTCAAATGGCGCTTATTTCGATTAAATTGAATAAATATTCACTGAGATATCACAGTTTACAGTAGACTCATAAAAACGGACAAAACTTTTGAAATGACCTAATAACATAGCAGGCACTGTGCTAAGTAGATGGTACACGTGGTTTGAAGGTTTAGGTGATTCTTCTTATCAGATGAAGACCCAGAGGCTCAGAAGATTAAGTCACTTATCTAAATCCAAATTAAAAAAGGGATTTCTCACTTCTGAACTTGGCCACTGAATTTCGTGGAGGAAACTGGAATATTATCTCAGGCTAAAAGTCCAGTTTGGGGATAGTGGTGAAGATATTTCACCATTATCTAGTAATGATGTGGACAGAACCCAGGGGGAAGGAGGGACTCAGCTAATTTGCACTAATAATACGACAAAAGACGTGAGTCATTTACATTTCTGACCAGTGTGTAAACATTCTCTCCACCACTGAGCAAAGGGGCTGTACGTCCCACTTCTATGGACATCCTCACTTCCAAATTTCCCTTCAATTCTTGTTTTGACCTGTGTCTGCGGCAGAATTGATTTTTCTGGGTCATGTATCCTGCTGATGCCAACAGATCCTTTATAGTTTGTTCATGGCAGATTAAAAACTGCTGTTATTCAGCCCAAGGCTGGGGGCTTCATAGTGACAAGGGGGCTGTGGGGAAAGTACTGGATACACAATATAAAAATGGGAACATCCTGGGTAATAACTTCACATTTTATCCTTCTGGCTACTCTAAGTGACAAAGGTGGATCTTAGCAGCCAGGACGAGTTCTCATCTGTCTTAATCCTCTTTGACAACATAATATGTGTTTCCCAAGGCTGTCTACCACTTATTCTGCAAAAAGTTGATTTAGTGCCTCGGGTAAATAGCGTGAACCAAGACAAAGTTACTACGTTACTAGTTTCATATATTTGATTTAAAGAAATGTAATTGTCATTTTTAGTGCCACGAAAATAAGTTTGCAAAGTTTCTGCTTTGTCAAATCAGATTGTTGTTCTAAACACTTCTCTAGGCCTTGCGGCATCCGTCCCAAGGTGGGAGGGTGCCCCGATGGTGGAGGGCAGCCCACTCCCAGCTGTTTGTAATTACCACATGACTTCTCATGATTCAGCCTCTGTGAATTTAAACTTTTTTTAAAGGTTACATCTCAATCATACTATTATAGCATCTGGGAGGAAACTTATGGGAAAAGGAAAACAATCTAAAGTGAGAAATACTGGAGTGTTAATCTTAGACATTTACATTTTGTACAAATAAATCTCTGAAGATTACATGCCTGCAACAATCTTACTCTGTCCTCCTGGGATTCTGTTTTCCAACGTCAAGATTCAAAGAAAAACTTTTTTAGTAAACATCTTCCAGCAGTTAATGTTTATGAAACAATAAACCTCATCAGTCTGATTGCTTTTTTTTTTTTTTTAGCCCCAGGAAGATAATAAATCATTATTATTATAACAGTCTGCTTTTCTTTGGCATCAAGGTTTGCTTATAATATTCCATAAGAATTACATTGATAATGGCCAAAAATGTGATTATGGTAAACTTTGTATCCAACTTGGATTGCCCTACAGTTTTACTATTGTTTCCATTTGTTGCACAGACAAGGTAGCACATGTTCAAGCAAACCACAGGCAAATGTTTCTGACTTCATCTCTGCTATAGCTTTAATAAAAAATCCAAGGAACATGCTTATGCTGTTCATGAGTTATTAATCTCAGTAGCCCAAACTGTGAAGCATCAATGTATTAATTTCTGTTACCAATAAAAGTGTTTAATAAAAATCCTGCAGGGTGGGAGTGTTACCAGGTCTAAGTGAAGGTGGGGATCCTCTGTCTGCCTTCACCCTGGAAAGTCTCTTGGAACAAGTGTTGGACTAGTCAGTAACTGAATTCGAGCCGTCTCCATCTCACAGCTGGTGCAGAGGCTGAATCTGGCTGCTATACTCAGCATACTCTGAATTCTAAGGAATTTCTCTGCTTTAGATTTAATATTTTTCATTTACGTTTCTAATTTACATAGATGATACATATAGGAGATAAAGAAAGCATGGAAGTACCATCTTCAAAATCTTATTTTGATATCTACCACATGATGGAATAAACAGTAATTACTACCACTGGGAAAAAAAAGGGAGAGAAAAACTATGGCTGTATTCTATGTGTTACTGTAATCTGTGCTGACTGTAATGTATATAAATACAATTAAGATACATGTGTATATGCCTGGTGCGTTTAATTGAACTAAAGAATGTGTTAATTTGCTTCAGTAAAGACACTTATTTTGGAACAACTGCAAGACTCTTCTTTCTGTAGCCAGAGAGGCAATTTAAATTAGGGATGTAATAAACATTTTAACTTACCTGTGTTTGAGTCTTTGCTGGTGGCCTGAGTTTTTGCTGCTCTCCGAGAGGGGAAGCTTTTGCTGCATTCCCTTATAGTGAAGTACCCTATCTGAGGCCTTCAATTGCCTTTTCTTTCAAAATTACTTTACGTCACGGGTTACAAAACTGACATCATAATACTGCTGCCACGAAGATCACTCTGAGAACATCTCAGACCAAACTCCATTTACAATTTGACCCTCACTGGCTTAAAACCTGTAGCACAGTGGTTACAGCACCAGCCACATACACTGAGGATGGCGGGTTTGAATCCCACCTGGGCCAGGTAAACAACAATGACAACTGCAACAAAAATTAGCCAGGTGTTGTGGCGGGCACCTGTAGTCCCAGCTACTTGGGAGGCTGAGATAAGAGAATCGTTTAAGCCCAAGAGTTTGAGGTTGCTGTGAGCTGTGACGCCATAGCACTCTACCAAGGGCAACAAAAAAAGACTCTGTCTCAAATAAATAAATACATAAATACAATTTAACTCTCATAAATATTTACTTTTGCCACAGGAGCCCTGTAATATATCCTAAGTGGCCATAGTTATTAGAGACTGTGTAGATATGGTAGGGCCTCCCAGCAAAAGTGCCCACGTCCTACCCTCCAGAACTTGTGGGAATTAAGATTGCAGATGAAGGCTCGGTGCCTGTAGCTCAAGCGGCTAAGGCACGAGCCACATACACCTGAGCTGGTGGGTTCAAATCCAGCCTGGGTCTTCCAAACAACAATGACAATGACGGCTGCAACCAAAAAATAGCTGGGCATTGTTGTGGGCACCTGTAGTCCCAGCTACTTGGGAGCCTGAGGCAAGAGAATCGCTTAAGCCCAGAAGTTGGAGGTTGCTGTGATCTGTGATGCTGCAGCACTCTACCCAGGGCAACAGGTTGAGGCTCTGTCTCAAAAAAAAAAAAAAAAAATAATAATAATAAAAATAAAATTGCAGATGAAATAGATGAAATACAGGTTGCTAATAACTGACCTTGAAATGGGAAGAGGAACGTGGATGATCCAGGTGGGTTCAATATAATCACAGACGTTCTTTCAGTGTCAGAGTGAGGCAAGGTTGAGGGAGACTCCACCAGTCACTGCTGGCTTTGAACAGGGAAAACAGTAAACACAAGCGGCTTCTACACACTGGGCAAAGAAAGAAAGTAGGTTTTCTCAGAGACGTGTAGAAAAGAAGGCAGTCTGGCCAACATTATGGTTTTAGCCCAGTGAGGCCTGTTTCCAACCCCTGACTTCTAGATAAGTAAGTTTGTGCAGTTTATTACAGCAGCAACAGAGAACTAATGTAGAACCTATGCCAGTTAAATCTTGAAAAGTCTAGATATTTTTGTCTCCTCAATGCACGAATACCTTGTTTAACTGAAGTAATTTTGTGTGTGTGTGTGAAAGAAGGGTGATAGTTAGGACTTATCACTATTTTGTTTCTTTGATAAGAGTACCCAACTCTCTTCCTCAAATGAAGATCTCTAGGCCTATAAACTGACCCCAAGGCTCCTGTTCTCTCTTGGTGGCTTGACAGGACTTATTAGAACTAAAGGCTTTTTTTCTTTTTCTTTCTTTTTTTTTTTTTACATATACATGTGTTTATTAGGTTTCAATTTTTTTGCCTTCACACAATTAAAAAGGCTTACAATTTACTAACGATAACAATGTTTAAGATAAGGACTAGAAACCAAAACCTCGTAAAGAACGAACGAACATCAATACATTCAGAAAAGGATCAGACAGTTGCTACATAGAAATATTAAGCAATAATAATAATAATGCAAAGAAAGTAACATTCACATTGTCAAGTAAGAGTATGTCTATTATAGAATGCTTTGACTCTGATGTTCACTATGGAGTCATCAGTTAACTTCTTCTTATTTTTTTAAGTCTCTCAAAAAATAGACAACTAATATTTATAAATAAAAGTAAAATATAATTTTGAAGTTTTTTTTTATTTACACTGAATTAATAGGATGCTTGTGAGCTTCTTCCCTAGTTGAGCTCAGGTTGATCTCAGCAAAGACGCCTGCATGGCAGACAGCTCTGATCGCTATGTGGTCTTGTCTGTTCCGTTACTGGCACACACCCCGCCTGGACAGTTAAGCTGTAACTTCTCATCATTCCTGGATCCCACGGTTCTCATAGAACGCATTCGATGACAATGTCTTCCATCTTCAGCTAGGCCCGTCACTGGACAGCCACCGTGGAGCTTCTCAAAGAACAGCCCAAAACCCACAGCAATGTAAATCTTAATAACTTTGTGGGCAAAGTCTTAGCCAGCTTCCATGGAGACAGCGTTCATGGCTATTTGTGTGTGTTCTTGATAAAGCCATTCAAACAACTTCATGTCACCAAATCTTTGCACTTTGTAAAGACTTTGAGCACCCCAGCTTCATTTACAATCGACCTCCTCTAAAATAGAAGGTAATGCTCCAAACGAGACGGTGTCCTACGTCTTCAACTTGTGTATCGAGTCAGTCTAGTTCAGAGCAGCCCACCTCTGCTATTAAGTCACCCTGCAGCTACTCGACATGGGACAGCTTTTCTTTACATCATCTGCTCTGAGGGTCCACAGGTTTTTCTTTTCTTTTTTTTTTTTTCTTTGCAGTTTTTTGGCCGGGGCTGAGTTTGAACCCGCCACCTCCGGCATAAGGGGCCAGTGCCCGACTCCGCCAGCCAGACTCCTTTGAGCCACAGGTGCTGCCTGTCCCCAGATTTGCTGAAATTCAGCATCTCTCCTGCCTTAGCTTAACAGTCCCATCTCTAATGTTAGCTGAATTCATCTAACGCTCCTTTGGGTCAGAGAAAATAATTCCTTTTTCTTATTCTGATGAGCTCTTATTAACCACTCTTGTTCCAAAGTGCCTTCATGAACAGTGTTTTTACTTGCAAGTAACTCCATCCACTGATGTCTCCTTTGTAGGCAGGGATTTGTCAGAATGTGGGAAGACCCAGACAGAATCTCTGAGAATAGAGATCCTGGCTTTCACGATATACAAGCAAGAACAATCTGGACATTACCTAGATGGATTTGGAGAATATTCTCCTAGATTAAAGTATCTCAAGAATGGGAAAGCAGACATTCCATGTGCTCAGTACTAATCTGAAAATAGTAAATAACAACGACATGAGTTTTAGCTTTCCTTTTCCCATCTACTGGTTTCCTTTGCCAGAGAAAAGGTGGGAACGCAGGGACTGTGACCCAGTGAGCGGCTGTTCTATGCACATGGGGAAATGAGGACAAGGGCCCCACTAACCGTTGGCCTCTTTCTGATCCCAGGTGCTCACACAGCCCAACAACTGACCTGGTGGCAACCTCAGAGACAGGCTGTTGGCTCCATTTTTAAAGGTAGTGGAGCCATGACTCAGAAAGGTTAAATAACTGGATGGTACATGAGGAAAGCCAGATTTAACTGATAGTCTTTCATTTTCCAAACCCACATGTTCCAGTACATTTCTACACACACACACACACACACACACACACACACATTTATAAAAATTTGTGTAGTGATAAATGGCAAATGTTTCCTTAAAATCATGTAGTTTTTTTGACAATGGATAATTCTACTATTTTTTCTGAGTACTGCTAGATAAGCATGTCATACATCACTCCCAAAGAGGTAGAGCTTAATTTTGCCAGTATTCCAAAAAAAAAAAAAAAAAAAGAACGAAAGAAAGAAAGAAAAGAACTTTTAAAGAGTTAGAAAAACAAATTTCAAAATATATTTTTGGAAAAAGGAAACTAAATTTCCTAACAGATAACACAATTGCATCAGAAATATTTATATTAAAAAAAAATTATAAAACTTTAAAAATCACTTTTAAAAAGGATTTCCTTTTTCTGTTAAATGTTATTCTTTAATTTCAAAAAGTTTACTTATCTTTTTTTTTTTAATTTTGAAATTTTTTTCACAGACCCACTTCATGAAAACATTATTTTTTACTCATATTCAACAAATAAAATTTGAATTTT
This sequence comes from Loris lydekkerianus, assembly GCA_963574355.1. NCBI lineage: Eukaryota > Metazoa > Chordata > Mammalia > Primates > Lorisidae > Loris > Loris lydekkerianus. The sequence continues at coordinate 6,801 of CAUYPK010120265.1, forward strand.
TGGACCAATATTTTCAGGGTAAAACTTCACACTATTTTTTCTTACTATTAAGATTTGGTTATAATTATACATTAGAAATTGCAGAAGAAATTGATTTTTTTTGTTTACATTTGATTTCCTGCTAATTGGTAAGACAACAGTGAGTCAAGTCACAAAACCAAAGCAAAACTTGGTTTTAAACTTGTCTGAGGCAAATATCATTCAGTACATAGCAAGAGTTTAACGTAGACAAATTTAGACATCAACTATCCTTGTATAATTTTTGTAAAGTTTTAGAATGACAGCATGACTGTGAAGTTCTGGTGCCTGGTACATGATACACTTTTAACAACCAGAATTGTATTACTATTGTTATTATTATTTTTTGAGATACAGTCTCACTCAGTCACCCTAGGTAGAGTGTCCTGGTATCACAGCTCACAGCAACCTCAAACTCTTGGGCTCAAGTGATTCTCTTGCTTCAGCCTCCCAAGAAGCTGGGACTATAGGCATTCACCAAAACACCTGGCTAATTTTTCTATTTTTAGTAGAGATGGGGTCTCACTTTTGCTCAGGCTGGTCTCCAACTCCTCAACTAAAGCAGTCCACCCACCTGGGCCTCCCATAGTGCTGGGATTACAGGTGTGAGCTGCTGCACCTGGCTCATAGTAGCATTTTTAACTGTAATTACTTCTATTTACCTTCAATGTCATGAAAGCCATTCCTGCTATTAATACAACTGCACCTGTAAGAAGTCCCACCTACAAGATAGAAAATGTTGAAGGGCTTAGGAAAGGAAAATTAAATATGCTTTCTCCCTCTCTGTTTTTTCTCCTTTGCATGTTTAGCCTGGAAACTATAATGTAATCCTGAAGCTGTATTGTAAAGTCTTGACACTACTTTAGCAATGAACTGTTCTAGGGAGAATTACACAAAACCACATGTGTGCAACAGACACGTGGTTCTTCAGCATCAGAAGTTCTCTGAGGGGAAAGATGATAGACCCCAACTCTTTGTGAAAGTTACCCTGCTTTTAGGAGACAAATGGATTTTTTTATCCTACTGTAAAGACTCATGCATGTCATGACATTTTTTTTTACAGTTTTTGGCTGGGGCTGGGTTTGAACCCACCACCTCTGGTATATGGGTCCAGCGCCCTATTCATTTGAGCCACAGGCGCCGCCCACATGTCATGACATTTTATAAGCAGGTGAGCAATGGGCTTCTTGAGGCTACTCAACGAATTCATAAAAGGGACTATAGGTAGCACTCATTCCAGAGTTCAGTTATGCTTACTAGCTACAGGACGGTAGGATGTCGTTTAGGCAATCAATCAATTTTGCAGCACATTTTTAATTTCTCCAGATATCTGTAGGGATTGATTGCTATTGTTCCATTAAGTAATACCGTTGATGATTTTAAGGTGATATCATTAGCCGCAGGCACATGCAAAATATAAAAACTAAACATATAAGGAAAAGGTGACCTTTCATTTTAGAACACGGATAAATAGTAAATGAGCTCTGTAACTTCCAACGTTGATGTTTCAAGGTAATTTAATAACAAGATCCTTAACTAAGATACTGAAGTGCGGTACTATATATCACACTTAGAGGCATCCCAGCCTGTAAGGGCAATTAATTACAGTGACTTTCACAATTCCACCGTACTAAATTCAATTAATCTATCATTGATTGAAAGATACCTTAGTTTTATTAGACATTTTCTAGGCATTTGCGGTCATTAATAACACTTTTAAATTCATAGTTGTAGCCTGGAGAGACAGGCGTTCATTTCTAAGACAATAGCTCAGGTATTATGTTTAGTTTTCACAAAGGTTGGCCAAGGTCAGCTCTGTGTGTGTGTGTGTGTGTGTGTGTGTGCATAAGCAGAGAGAGAGGGATGGTGACAATCTCCCTAATAAGATTGTACCAATAATATTTTGAGAATAAAAACTGGTTATGACCATGCCAATGATTTTCCAGGGTAGCCCGTTATCTCTAAGAAGACAGACATTAGATTTGGAGGTTTATGTTACATGTGTTACTTCACACAGCATTATGTTCTTATAGGAATTAATTTTGATTCCAAAGGAGAAGTTGATATTAAAATTGTTACAAAGTCAAGAAGAGAAATACGTGAAACAAGAATTCATCTCAATTACTTTAAATAGGAGCCCTCCCCTGACGTTTAGGTGGTGTGTCTTAGTTCTTAAGGATGCCAGCTTTGGAGTCAGAGAAATATGAGCTTGAATCCCAGCTATTCACAGCTCCTTTGCTGAGATTTGCTGACATGGGGCAAGGTGATTATGTTCTGTAAATCTTATTTTCCTCATTGATAATGGGAGAAACGAGAATACCTATTGCATTTGGCTTGTGTGAATTATCATCATCGTTATGCATTTGTTTCACAATGTTCAAACAAGCCATTATGTTATTGAAAATGTATTCACCTCTAAAATGCTGGAAGGACCTAATCACTTTGCTTAGTATGTGGCAGAAAGGATGAAGGAAACAGTGCCTGCTGTGGCTGGCTGCCTCTATGTTTCATTTGCAATGAGAACTCGGATTTTATTCAGATTTAGGAGAAGCAACGTGTTCAGCACGGGGCAGGACTAACGATGAATCTGTTATTAACACCATACTTTTTACCTGTCATAGGGCTGAGCCGGTTCTGCTCAGGTTCTGTGACCCTGTTCTGGTTAAAAACAAAACAAAACACGAGAGTAACTCTTCTGAGAAACTTTGCAGAGAAAGTTTTCTCTCTAATTAAAAGGACCTCAGAGGGCCCTTCATCCGCTCCCCACCTTTGCCTGTGAACACAAATTCTCGGATGGAGGAGTTGGAAGAGGCCACCGCCTCGGGCCATCATGAGAGAAGCTCAGGAGAACCATAAATCACTGAAAAGAGTGGTGTGGTCGAGCTGCTGAATTAACCTCTGAACGTCTTGTCATTCAGGATTTATTCATACAAAAATATGTTTAGGTCGCTGACGGTAAGGATGCTGTTGTTTGAAACCAAAGCATTTTAAGGCTGCTGCTATTGTTAAAATGCAGATTCTTTATTAATCAGGCATTTACATTGAATTCTTTCCTTTGGTGTCCCAAATGAAAAAGTAATAATAACTAACCCCCCAAATATAATAAATAGCTGTGATTTATATTTTCATATTTTCAAAATGTTTTTTTTTTTTAACAAATCTGGTTATAAACTGGGCTTGGTGGCTCATGCCTGTCCCAGTACTTGGGAGGTGAGGTGGGTGGATTGCCTGAGCTCACAAGTTGTAGACTAACCTGAGCCAGAGCATGACCCTGTCTCTAAAAAATAGCCAGGTGTTGTGGCATGTGCCTATAGTCCCAGCTACCTGGGGGGCTGAAGCTAGAGGATTGCTTGAGTCCAAGAGTTTGGGGGTGCTGTGAGCTAAGATGCCACAACACTACCAAGGGTGATCAAGTGAGACTCTGTCTCAAGAAAAAGAAAAAAAAAAGAAAAAGAAAGAAAAGAAAAGAAAATCCAGTTATAATACATTGTCAGTGTAAAAAAATTGGGGAAAGTTTTGTGAAGGTAATAAAAATCACTTCTGACCAAACTATCACAAATTATTTTGAGAGATAATATTTTAAGACTTTTAATATACGTACATATATACGCATATAATGGGCTAATATTTTAACAGGAAATTAGTATTTTTTATCCCTTTCTTATCATTATATCTTTCTCCCATGACATTTTTTACCTAGAGGAAATACGTAGATTAATAGAAAAGATATGTATAAAGAGAAAGAATGGTACTAAACTTTTGACATTTATACACTGTGTCAGAATTTCTAGCTCTTCCCTTATATCGACTCTTAGATTTGAAACTATCTTGATCAAGAGTTTGATCATTTCTGCAGGTCTTCATTCAATTTTCCCACTTAGACACCCTCTCATTTGGGGCCATTTGCATGTACGGACAGATATCTCTTTGGCACCTTGTGTAGTATAGTGCTGTTATTAAAAGCCGACCGTACGGTAACACTAAAGAAGAAACAGCTTTGGCAGAGTTAGGAGTACGGTTTCTATTCTTTCTTACCCCTACCAACTATTTATTGTAAACACGACGTTTCCTGCTTTCCCTGAATAGCAAACACGCTTTTTCTACTCAAAATCTTTTCATTAGGATCTTCGTCCAAAAACACTTTTGTAAAAAAATGCATATAATTTGTGAGATTGCCTTTTTCTGTTTTTCAAAAAGAAAAAGGGCACATACTTCAAAGAATCCTGTTCTGTTGCACAAAAGATAAAATTTTTCCATTTCAATATATGTGAAATATGTTTGTCTACATCATCACAGCATTGTAGGTGAATTTTAAGGACTTCTAACATGGATGGTTACCTGGAAAAAATTGAAAGCTAATACAATTCTGAAAAGGTTCTCTAAGACACATCAGAGATGCCATTGTTTACATTGATTTGAAATGTCATTCAAGATTCTTATATTTACAAATTTGTATAGCCACCTATTTTCTATGAGATTTTAAAAATTTTATTCCACATTATATCTCCTTTCAGATGCATCTTTATTTTTAAAGGGTTAATCCTGTAGAAAAGTGATCTGTAAACGAAGAGTAACCATGGTGAGAATTAACCTCCAAGGGTTATTTGCCTCCAAGGCAAATCTACTGAGCCTGTAAGAGACAGAACTACTCTAATGCCAGTCAGGTTTATTCAGACTGAACTGTGTATAACTAGAATTGAGCTAAGCAGAGCCTCCAGTTCCTCTCTTTCCCCTTCAGTAGTGGCCTGAGTTGATTTGCTTTCGAGTCACCTGGGGTTTTAAGAACCAAAATCTTCCCCCATTAAAAGTGCATGGTGATTATAGCCACCACAGGGATGTTTTAAAAAAACAATGAAAAAGAGTGGACATATGAAAAGTAAAGCTGGCTAATTACAGCAAATGGGCTTAATTTAAAAACCGCAGGTGCCTATTTTATAAGCTTTTGTTGAGCTTTTGCCCTTAGCATGGTTTATAGATCACGGGACAGAGCTACAATCTTTGCTGTGGCCAGCTTTAAATGGGAAACACTTGGTTCAACTCTATTTATACTTCACATCGCTTCTGGTGCCATAGAAAATATAAAGCCTATGAAAGCTTATTTCTGCCTTGAGGAATATCACATTTTATCCATTATTTATGAAATTGAAGTAAAATAATAATACCAATTAATGCCTTGTCCAAGGACCCATTTGCAATATATTTTGTTTTTAGTAAAAGTCTAAAGGGATTTACTCCAGAGTTCACATAATTTCTACTTTTAGAGATGTGTGATATGAAGAGCATTAAGATGTATTTAGTTAGTGAAAATATTTCTTGTTAAAATAAATTTGGTGGTAGTAAATTTCCTGAAACTTATAAAGATGTACGTGATTTTTATGTTCTAGGGTCTAAAACTCTCAATTTTCTGTGCACATTGTTTACACTTACATTTCATTTACAAGTTCATTTTATTTAATTTGTTTATTTTAGTGATGTTCATCTGTTATAAGTAGAGCGTGTTTTCCAGAGAGGCTCCTATAATCTCCAAGAATGAGAATGTCTGTTTTTCTCTTCACCTCACTCTTGACACATACACTTTTCTGAACTATTTCTTGGGGGTATGATAGGTTTTCGAGTCTCCTCCCTGTAGGTGCTGAGACCTTAGGTTAGTTCTTTGAGGTTCTTGGGTTTCTAAATCAAGCAGGCATCTAATCTTCTCCCTGTCCTTGAGAGGTTAGAACTTCTAGGCTATAATCAGAGATTTAGAACAGAATTACTTAGAGATGATCTGGGAGGAAACAAGCCAGCTCTGAAGATTACATTCTGAAATTCACCCAAGGGAGTAAAGAGAACAGTAAATCACACATATTCCATGTTCCTAATTGCTTTTTAATACAAACTTATAATTAAATCACTTAAATTTCACTGACCAATACCACCTTAGGTACTTCATTGAATCTCTGCCTAGATCGGAATGAGTTATGAAATCTCATATATAGTTTCAGGCTCCCACCTATCCACTTTCATATTTATTAGGGAAAAGTCTGTGCAAGCTACTTTGGTTTGATTATGTTTTATATTAATTTTATGGTTCTATTTGGAAAGAAATGTTATTTCACAGAATGGGGTCCTCATGTTCTTCATCTGTAAATCTAGTCGATAAATCTTGCTCGTAAGTGCTGTGGTTCAGATATTCTTCTCAGTAAGGTATCTCCAGAATGGAAATAAAAGTATCCAATGTACTCAATACTACTATAAATCAATATATAACCACCTACACACTCATATGAATGGAAAACATAACTATAGTCTAGAAAGCAGACGGGAAGAGGAGAGAGGGGAGGGGAGGGGGGATATGGGAGGAGGGAGGTACTCAGGGGGACCTCACCTAATGTGCATGATGCAATGGTCCATTTCAAAACTAGTAAGAAATGAGTACAATTGTGATGGATGTGTTACTTAGTTCAATGTAAGCATTTCACATTGTATTTCAAAGCAGTACCCTGACCCCATAAATACATCAATGTACAAAGTTATGATTTAATAAAAAACAATTTAAAAAATAAAAATAAAAATTACCTTCAAACCAAGACAATTACAAAAAAAGACAAGAGTGCTGTGGTTCAGGTCAGCAGTCCCCAGCCCTTGGTCTGAGACCTGTTGGGTACGGGGTACACAGCACCATTGCCCGAGCTCCACCTCCTGCCCAATGCCGCTCCCAACACTGGCCCATGTTGTCCTTGAAGCTGGTCCCTGAAGAGGTCCCTATGTGTGATCTGTTAGGAGCTGGGCCACACAGCAGGGCGAGAGCGGGTGTTAAGCGAGTGAAGCTTTGTCTGTATTTACAGACGCTCCCCAGGGCTCACATCACCACTGACCTGTTCCATCCTGTCTCCTGCCCAATACGTGGAAACTCGTCTTCCATGAAATCTTTCCCGGGTGCCAAAAAGGGTGGGGACTGCTGGTTTAGATGATCAGAGTCAAAATTCATGTTTAAACTTAGCCTGCATTTTAACAATGTTAAGAGGCTGAGTCTTTTGGACCTGCATTAATTCATGGGCGCTCCACCCTCATAAGTGGATTGGTACCTTATAAAAGTGCTAGAAGAAACCAGCTTCGGTCATTTTTGCCCTGTTGCCACATGAGGACACCCTTTCTGCCGTGGGAGAAAGCAGCAAGCAGGGCCTCTCCAGACAGTAAAGGTTGGCACCTTGACCCTGGACTTTCTGGCCTTCAGAATTGTGAGAAACAAATTATGTTCCTTATAAATTACTCAGTCTCAGGTACATTGTCAACTCTATTTATAGTTCACATTGCTTCTGATGTCATAGAAAATATAAAGCCTATGAAAGCTTATTTCTGCCTTAAGGAATATCACATCTACAGAGAGAACATACAGTTCCTAGTGTAGTTGCAGGAACTCAGTAAATGGTACATTTGTCTAATTGGTTTTGTTTTTGCATTAATATGTCAATTAATGACATTTCTTATATGAAAATATCACTTGGTTTTGCAAAAACATTTCCTTTATCAACAATGACTAGCTGCATGAGCACTGGGACGCATTCTCATGCATAGGTCAACTGGTATGATTCAGATTTTGCTGAAATTTTAAGAAAAATTCTATATAACTGTATTGCCATCAAGATAGATTTCTGGCCTTGCATGGTGACTCACACCGATAACCCCAGCATTTTGGAGGCCAACGTGGGAGGATCCCTTAACCATAGAAGTTTGAGACCAGTCTAGGCAACATAGTGTGAAACTTTACAAAAAATTAAAAAAACAGGTATAGTGGCACATGCCTGTAGTCCCAGCTTCTCAGTAGGCTGAGATCAGAAGATCACTTGAGCTCAGGAGTTCAACTTATAGTGAGCAGTGACAGGGCCACTACTGAGCCAAACCTGGCCAACAGATCTAAACCCTGTCTCTAAAAATCTTTAAAATACACATACATGAATATGTATTCACAAATAATATATTTAAAAGAATAATCCTGACTATTGAAAAAAGTTTAAATAGGAAATGTCCCCATTATCACACATGGTTTCAAATAATAGCACGTAACATTCATTTTTCACCCATCATGTAGCAAATGGTATGTTGTGCTGTGCATATTAAACAAATTTACAGTCTTTACAGCAAAAGAATCCTAATCACTTTAGATGTGATAAAACTGAGAGCTGAGTAGGTTAGATAATCTCCTCAAAGTGGCTAAAACGTGAACAGATATAAATTTATCTGACTCCTTTCCCCCCGTGTTTCTAGAAACATGGTTGTCATCTTTCAGTGAGGGTGACTCAACCAGGGAACTAACTTACGCAAACTAGAGTGAGGTCCCTTGCATTTGGAAAGATTAACTAAGGATGACTTAATATTCCTTAATCTATTTTGCATTGCTGTTGCTACAAGAATATTCCATCGTCTCAGAGTTTTCTTCTTCTTAGGATATTGCTGACAGCAGTAAAGCTTAAACGCTTTGCTCAGCAATAGCAAAATTTTCGCCCCATCTATTTAAGATACATTGATATTATTATACTTTATTCTCTTTTAAAGAGTAAGTCTGTAGGAAATTGAACACATAAACACTAATTATAGCCAATACTTTAAAAATACATAATGGAAATGGCATTTTCTATTTAATTTTCCATAGCATTATCAAAGTTTAGAAGTGGAAGCGTCATCAGAAATTAGTCCAGACTCAAGGCGAAGGCCTACAGGCATCGTGAAGATCTAGAAGTGGAACACAGGTCTTACTGACCTCAGCAATATTCCTGCAGAAGACTGAGACATGTCTCAATGCATTAAAATGAGGGTTGAATGCAAGGTGCATTTTCCCCTTCAGTAATTATTGTGTCTTCATATGCCAGGTGTTGTCTCAGGCATTGACAACCCAAGGGTGAGCATAATAGACAAGGTCCCTTATTTCACATGTTGTTCTAGGCACTGGTAATCCAGGGGTGAATATAATAGGCAAGGTCCCTCCTCTCATGGGACTTATTGCTTAGAAGAGGCGAAAACAATTCACAAGCCAGAAAACTAATGAGCAAAAATGCATTTCAGAACAAATACGCCGGGATTTCTCTGTAAAGGTAGTATTTGAGATCCAAATTATAGCAACAAGCCTAGTATGGAAAAATCTGGCATCCAAATGTTTCAGAAAATACAAAGGAACTTAGGTCTAAAAAACCTGAAGAAATAGAATTAAAGCCAATATTAAAAGTGCTTAATAGAGGGCTTAAAAATTTCTACATCAAAGGGGACTTAAAAATAAGTTATATTTTAAGTAGAGGTTGGGGGGATTATCTTAAGGCTGGCAAGTACACTTATTTTAATTCAACTAGAAATTTGCTTGGGAAGCCTTGGGAAAATAGGTGGAGATTTAGGGGGATAGTACGGCCCCCACTTTCATGATCACAAGCCCCTTTGCTGCCTGCATGGGAGAGCTGTATGCAGAGGTGAGATTGTGTGTATCTAACCAGAGCATATGCTACCTTTAAACAGCTTAGTTTTTTTTTTTTTCCTAAGCATAGTGGCAAGTGGCTTAATATGACTTGTGTTTTTCAAAGATTGGTTTAACTGCTACATAAAGGAAGGGAAAGACAATCTTTCCACTAATGTTTAAGACTCATTCAATCATTTATTGACATTGAGTCCCTACATTTAGCCAAGCATTCTTCTAAGCAATGAGGGAATAGGAATAAATACAACGAAATCCCAAATCTCACAAACCTCACCATTAAGGGAGGCCAGGCCTTCAAAAATAAACACAGAACGTTAATGGTGGTGTGTGCTTTACTCCACATGGAAAGCCTAGGAACGGAATTGAGATTGAAATGGTAGAAGTGCACCTTGCTGGTTTATACGAGTGATTGAGGAAGACATTGCTGCTGATATTCTATCGGAGCACACTCTACAAGTCAGAGGATAAGGGGATAAATAATGTGGATATTTGGAAGAAGAACATTCTGGCAGAGAGCCCCTGTCACTGCAAATTCTGTGAGGTAGGGGTGATTTATATATATATATTGTTATCATATATATTGTTCTTATATATATATCATATATATTGTTCTTTATTTTGCCAGAAAATTCAAAAGAATGGCCAGAATTTTGACTTTCTATTCTTGGCATATCAGTTGATTTTTTAAAAATATATCAGAGATGGAGGCGGGTAAGGGAGCAGGGCTTGGAGTGCTCCCAGTGAAATGGCACAGTGTAGGGAGGTGTGGCCACCAGGACATTAACTACAAGAGGGGCTGTACCCACTAAATTCAAATATTCTGACTTTCTTGTTTGTACCCTAACATCAACCTGAAATTAAAGATACATATATCTATTTGACCCCACAATCCCACTACTAGGCATCTACACAGAAGAAAAAAAAAATCACTTTATCATAAGGATATTTGCACTAGATTGTTTATTGCAGCTCAATTTACAATTACCAAGATGTGGAAACGTCCTAAATGCCCACCAACTCAGGAATGGATCAACAAATTGTGGTACATGCACACCACGGAATACTATTCAGCCGTAGAAAAGGTGGGACTCCACATCTTCTGTAAAGTCCTGGATGGAGCTGAACACATTCTCCTGAGTCAAGTATCACAAGAATGGAAAAGCAATTGTTCCATGTCCTCAATGCTAACATGAAGCCAGCGGAGGACCTAATGCAGCCCACACAGGAGGAAAACTCACTTGCATTCAAGTCGAGGGGAGGGGAAGGAGGTTGGGGTGCTCTCACTGAATGGGCACAGGGTGGGGCGCTTGGCAGACCTTGTGTGAGGCATAACCACAGGGGGGACTCCACCTAACAGAATCACTTTTTTTAACCTGGTTGTTTGTACCCTCATGTTAACCTAAAATAAATTTACTATATATATATAT
>CAUYPK010120270.1:0-24787 GCA_963574355.1 Loris lydekkerianus
AACACACGCAGCCACTTGCCAGTTTTCCACTGTTTTTGTCCTCCTCCTGGGGTCCAGAAGTCCCTTGCTGGCTCCCTTTATCCTCAAAGGGATGATCATAGGCAGATCCCACTGGCCAGAGATGTCTGGAGTCTTGTCTCCCCAGACTCGCCGTGCCCAGGTGCAGGGAAGCTGTTACTCAGCTGCCATCTTTAATCCCTTTTTTTTTTTTTTTTTATTTCAAGCTTGCAAGAGGCTGGCTAACCTTAAGTGCAGGGTAGCCCTGAGCTACCTCAGCAGTAGCTATTTGAGACAGTAAGTGACAGGTGAGGGCAGTAATGACTGCCGGCGTGCTTAAGGATTGCCAGGGCTTAGGCTCTCTGACTCCAGAGGATGATTAAGCTTTAACACCTGCGGATGAGTTGCCCGAGGGTCCGCCCCCAAGCTGCAGATCATCTGGCTCAGATGCAGTCCTGCTCCCGCATCCTCTGCAGTTCTCGCTGGGTGTTTAGCTGTTGTCTCCTCTCTCTTCAGATTCCAGGGCTCTTTTCTTTGCTCCTGACATGTGATCAGGCCTGGCTTAGAGGCGGTGAGACCCAGGGAGACCAGGTTTCTGTAGTTCTCTATCATCACATCCCTGTACAAATTCCGCTGAGCAGTGTCCAGGCATGTCCACTCCTCTGGAGAGAATTCTATAGCCACATCCCTGAATGTCAACGGTTCCCGAGAAACAGCCGTGTCTTCCTCTCCTTTTCCTAATCTGGGATTTCCTTTCAGGTGAGATTGCCAGCACTTTCTGCTACAGCAATGGGAATATGGACCACACTGAAAGCTCCCACCACGCCAAAGCAGAGCAGATCCTGGTACTGCCCTCTCTGACCAATGTTTTTAACTGCACCATGTTTATAAACAGAGGTTTTAACTGAACTCATGTAATTAAAAATAAGAACCGTGTCCTGAGAACGTGGCATTGCAAGTGGCGTGCATCCTGCTGGCTGTAGTCTGCAGCCTGCACTCCCCTTGGCGCCGCCACACCCTGCCCGCAGTGGTCTTGGTAGCTGGGAGCCATTGGGACCCTGCGCGTGGGGCCTGCTCTGAGCTCTGTGCAAATTCACAGAGAAACATGAACGGTTAAGGACAGAAAATGGTGCTGGAACAGTGGGAGTCAGCAACATTGCACAGGAAGCTTTGGGAGATGTTATTGGAGTCTGATGTTGGGACAAAATTAAACAAGATGAGTTTGGCGTTTTTGGAAAGCATGAAAGCTGCTGGTTGAACTCAATTCTCCTTTATCAGAAGTGATTGGAATTAATGGAGCTCTGCCAAAAAACCCAGGATTTGCTGACAATCTCGTTCTGAAGATAGCTGGGTGATCAGGATGACGCTGAGTACCCCTTAGAAGTAGATGAACTAATGAGTGAAGAAGTGTATGAGAAACATGTAAAATCTATTGAGTGAAAATGGGACCCCTAATAATCCAGCATAGTTGTCTTAAATTGGTAGTGGATAGATGACTTGACTGCTCTTAACACTGATAAGGAAAAAATACTACATCAGAATCATTAGATTTTTATAAATTTTATATTTCTAGAATATTTATATTAATGCAATATTTATATACATATAACTTTAGAATATATATAACAATCAAAATTGTGACTGATAACATTAGAATTTTCTGGCTTTATATCAGGAACAGTGATATTAATAACATAGGTAACTGAAAGATCTGGTCTCACTTTGTCATTTGACAATGTCTCTTCTATAATTGACTCTAATCATGTAATGTCTCTATAAAGAGAGACTTTTTGAGGTTTTCCAGAGGCCCAATGGAAAAATTTCAGTTAATTTTTTGCCAGAAAGATTAAACTCAGGATTTTGATTCTGGAGAAACCTATCAAAAATGTTAAAAAGATTTGATTAAAATAGAATCACGGGTCATTGAAAAATATTTAACTTTAAAATTTTTTTTAAAAAAAACTTTAAAATCAATATAGAAAGTTATGTGGATGCAAAACTCTTAACCCTTTTAAAGCGCAGGATTTCTTTTTTTTTTTTTTTGTAAGCAAAAATCTAATAAAGACAACATGGGAAGCCTAAATATCTTTATAAGACATAAACTCTGTTTTTTTTTTTTAAAGGCCAGTTTCCAAAAAGATAAGGATAAACAACTTATGGTGTTTTTTTTTTTTTTTTTCTCTCTCTTGGGAAACACATTGAGATAACCTAACAAAAATCCCTTTGAATTTAATTAGACACAGAAGAGTGTGTTCAATGTCATGAGTGTACCTTATGTAACGAAGGAATGTAAACAAGAAAACCAGTACCTTGAGTTAGAGGAATACATGGCTCTTAGAGCATGGGAAGTTTTCTTGGGATATGCAACCATTCAGGCAAATGTGAAGAGAAGCTGAGTACAGAATTAATACTGAAGAAAAACGTTTTCTTTAGGCCTTTAAGATAAACATTTTAGTATCAGGGTACGATAACTGAATTAGAACTGGAGGGAAAAGAAATTATAGATGTTGACAAAAAGTTGTCAACTTTTGAAGAAAAGTTACTAACCCAAACAATAAGATAATACCTCAAGGGGAGAAAGAACAGAAGGTAATAAATCATGTATGCCCTGCAAATCATGTGTTGTAAGGTACGGTAAAAGTAGAACTTTGGAGATATAAATCTGAGAAATTTTGAAAAGGCAAATTTTATCTTTAGAAAGGACATTATTTTAAAATAAAAAGATGGTATTTCTAACCTGAAATTAGGGAAATTAATTAGATCTCAGGAAGAAATAGAAATAGTTTAGAAGGTGGCTGTTAAATAGATCTTAGAATTAAAAATCAAAATCCTTTCTAAGATCAAATTAATATTTTAAGCAAGTGTCTTAACATAGGGACAGTTTTTTTGTATTATATATTAATATTGTATATTATACAATAATAGTGTATTTTTAATATTAAATCTCAATCTGTAGAAAGACAAATTTTTAATTATAGTTAACATGATTAAAAAAATTATGGACCTTATTATGACTTATACAGACCATTTATGATATGTTTGGACTTTTTTGTCTTTTTCAAGTAACTAGTCACTTCAGGACAAATATTATATATTTTTTGAGACAGAGTCTCAAGCTGTCTCCCTGGGTAGAGTGCTATGGCATCACAGCTCACAGCCACCTCCAACTCCTGGGCCCAAGTGAGTCTCCTGCCTTAGCCTCCCAAGTAGCTGGGACTACAGTTGCCTGCCACAATGCCCGGCTATTTTTTGGTTGCAACCATTGTTGTTGTTTGGCAGGCCCCAGGCTGGATTGGAACCTGCCAGCTCAGGTGTATGTGGCTGGCGCCTCAGCCGTTTGAGCCACAGTAGCTGAACCTATAAAATTTTTTATACAAAATTATTTTTAACCTTTCTTACTAAAAATATATATTTGTATCTAGCTTTTAAAAAGTCTGTCTTACTGTTTTATTTTTATATTTTGAAACAATTTTCAAATAACTTTCAAATTAGACTAAATTATTTTTAAAATAAAGAACATTTTATTTAAATTTTTTTAGGGCGGTGCCTGTGACTCAGTGACTAGGGCGCTGGCCCCATATACCGAGGTTGGCAGGTTTGAACCCAGCCCTGGGCCAAACTGCAACAAAAAATTAGCCAGGCATTGTGGTGGGTGCCTGTAGTCCCAGCTACTCGGGAGGCTGAGGCAAGAGAATTGCCTAAGCCCAAGAGCTGGAGGTTGCTGTGATCTGTGATGCCATGAAACTCTGAGGGTGACAAAGTTAGACTCTGTCTCAAAAAAAAAAAAATTTTTTTTTAATTAAAAACACATCTTTCTTTTGGGGCATGTTTCTGTGTAGGATTATATATATATAAATTAGAATTTTCAACTTTTAGTAGCCTTAAATTTTAGTAAAGACCTGGAAAGTAAGAAATCTTGAATTGTCTGTTACATATCAGTATTTTAGAAATGAGAACCATTTTATAATTTATAGAAACATATTTTCCTACAATTTATTTATTATTATTATTATTATTTTTTTTTTTTTTTGCAGTTTTTGGCCTGGGTTGGACTTGAACCCGCCACCTCCAGCATATGGGGCTGGTGCCCTACTCCTTTGAGCCACAGGCTATTATTAACATAAGTCTATTATTTAACATAAGTTTAAGATTTTTAGTTGAAAAAACTTATGAAAAGTTTACAGACATTGCATATTTATCTAATTTATTTACTTTAACAGTTTACTTAGATTATTGAGAACTGAGATAGTAAAAGCTAGCTATCATTTTTGTTTTCTTGTTAATGAATGATATATAATTTATTACATAATGTGTGCCAGGCATTTTTCTGAGTGCTTTACATGCATTATCTCATTTCAGTCATTTTAAATTATTTTTCTGTTAGCCATTTTTATAGTCTATGAATATCAGGTGTTCCTTTAAGTAAAACTCTTAAAGTATATGCATATTTTGCCAATAACTCAGAAGATACAGCTTTTTTAAACCACCAATATTAGTCTTAACAAAAAGTTACAGTTTACTTTGCTTTATGCTGGGTTTATAGTTTTATAATTTTTGTATCAAACATGGACACCTTAAAATGTGGGGCCACATCTGTGGTACATCTTAGAATGGGTACAGGCGATTGCACCAATGTACACAGCTATGATTTAACAATAAAAAAAAGTCTAGTGGATATGAATTTAAAATTGGTTGACTAGTTGTAAATTAGGCAAAAATATATGTTGGCAATTTTGAAGACTTGTTTTACTTACTAATTAAGTCAGCTTATTAAATATTTAAGTTATGTGAACGGAAAGGCATTTTATTATTCTTTTTACTAAAAGGCATTTGAGTGAACTATATTTTGTATGAGTACTCATTTATCTTTTAGAGATCTCTGGCTAACTATGCAAGATTTGCCATGTAGATACAACATATAATATGTGTACATATGTATAAACACATCTAAACACAAATACAAAGATCTTTTAGATTTTTGTTTTAGATTTTTAATTATGAGATAGTCATATAAACTCCCCAGTCTATAAAAAGCAGCTATATCCAAATTATGTTTCTGATAAAATTGGAGCCTGTTCACATTCTTGAACTTTACTTGTCCCAATAAGTAATCTAACGAAGAATATGGACCAAAATTTTGGGTAGTTTTTACAACAGTTTGCTTTTTAACAGACCCATTTCACACTTTTTTTTGTTTTAGTTTTAAATGAGTGTGAAGTTAAATTTTTAAAGTTTACATTTTAGCTAGGATTGGATGAATTGTATGAGAAAAACAAAATCTCCAAGTAGCCTTGACTTAGTAACAAATCTTTTGACAGTCTAGTTTGCTTAATTGGTAAATGTGGGCAGGAAAGAATTTTAGCAGTTAGTAGATTATTAACTTTTTAATGTTTTATTGATGTATGCAATTGTTAGGCAAACCTAAATTTATATTTCTAAAAGGTGTTGGTTGTTGGTTACCATGGAGCAGTAATTTGTAAAACCATTGATCGGGAAGCTCTTCAATACTTTTTTAAGAATCTTGGCTGAAATGCTGTAAACAGTGGGTTTTATCTCAACACCAGTAGAAAAGTCAGCAGATTCAAAGTAGACAGGAGGAAAAAAATAGATAACAGAACTCAGAAAGCTCTACATGTTAACTCTATAGTTGCTGGTTTTTCTGAATAACAGCCATTCGAGTTCTGAATTTTTCTTGATGTACTTTGTCAATCAGCTTAAAAATATGCATAGGGACAAGCCATAACATGTGGCTTGTTAGAGTTCAGCAAGCCTGGTGTGTCTTCATGTTTGTGAATATCATTCTATTTCTCATTAGTCTCTTAAGAGCAAAAAAAAAAAAGAAAAAAATCTATAAATCTTGCCAAAGAATGTCAGGAGTTTAGACCAAATAGATGGTGGCCACCATCCTAATGGCTTTTAATTAGCCATCCTGCACCCATCATTTAGAAATTTAGAATATTTACTTTTGCTCTTGCAAGATTTTTTGAAACAAGGAAGGGTAAAGAGTCAAATAAAAAAAAAAAAAGCCAAGATACAAGTGTTTTTAAAAATTGTAACTTAGGTTTGAAGATCAAATGAAATATTAGTCTCACAGACAGAATGTAAATTCTGTGGTAACTCAGAGTACTCCATGCAGAAATACATTTGTCTTTATATCAGAAAAGACAAGATGTCTTTTATCATCCTATGTATAGTCCTTTGTTAAAGCAGCCTTTGGCAGATTGCTTCCTTTCAGGAGTTCGAGACTAGCCTAAGCATGAGTGAGAGCCTGTCTCTAAAAATAGCTAGGCGTTGTGGCAGTCACCTGTAGTGCCAGCTACCAGGGAGGCTGAGGCAAGAGGATCACTTGCGCCCAAGAGTTTGAGGTTGCTGTGAGCTATGATGCCACTGCACTCTACTGAGGATGACAAAGCAACATTCTGTCTCAAAAGAAAAACAAAAAAATCACAAAGGTAAAAAGCTTCCACCAAAAGGAGGGAAGATCAACGGAGAGAGAATACTCACCAGGGCAGAAAAGGTGAGCCATGGAAATAAAGGGCGCAAAGGGCTCAAGTAAGCCCGACATACCAGTTCTAAGAATCGTTGATTTCTTCAAATAGTAAGCATTTTCAGAACCCAATTCTGACACTATGTATGTCAACTTAAATCACAGACAGACTCTCTAACAGAAAAGATGCTTATATGGGAATAGAACATTGAAATGGGAACATCCATGTCATAGTAAACTATGTGTGTATTTGGGAAAGTAAAGAAAGACAAAAATTTATAAAGGAAAAATGAGGATCTTGTATTAAGTAATTATCTTTGGCTACAAAAGTCAATAACAAGGGTGACACCAGTCCGTAAGGTTGGAGAAGCAGTTGCTGGGCTGATGTTCTCGTAGAAGCAATTTCTGAGGCCCGTGACAGCCTTTGTGTAAGGTTACGGTTTTTGTAGTCTTCTGTGATAGTTTTTGTTAGCAGTCAGACAAACATAAGAATGCTTTTTCCTGGCCTTTCCTGGTTCCAGTTGTCAGGATTTTCTTAAAAACAGTGGCTACATTTTGATTCTGACAACTTTCACATTTCAAAATATATTAAAAAAAAAACAAAACAAAGCAAAACAAAAAAAAACAAAGCAGGCTTTCTTTTTTTCTTTGGGGCTATCCCGCGCGCTCTCCTTTTCTGTGTTCCCTCGCAGCTTCGCCTTTCACTCTCTGTCCTCTGCCTTCTACTCGCTCTTTCTCTTCCTTGTACTCTCCCCTCTCTCTAATGTAAAATAAACTTATATTTTTATATCTTAAAGTAGACAACAATGAAATAAGTCATAGACTGGAATTTCTCAGGAAAAGCCATCATGACCCCAACATATCCTGTCTACTCTGGCTTAGTTGAGCACCAAGGTTGAGACAAGAGGCTTGAGCTGACGGATGCCTGTCTGCCTTGCCAAATAATGCGTTAGATAAGAGAAAGCTAAATATAGCTGGGAGCGCTATTCGTTTCATTTTTATATAGGCCACAGTGTCTTACTGCAGTTAGAGAAATGCCCTGCCACTGGTCTATTTCCAGGGATGTCCAACCTGCAATCAATGGGCCACAAGCTGATTTTGTGAGGATTTTTTTTGCATATCTGTGGTGTTGAATATCACAAAGTATGCACAGCCCTGTTTTTTTGCTAATTAGCTTTCATTAGTGTTTGTGTATTCAATGTGTGGCCCAACATCACTCGTTCTTTCAGTGTACAGCAGAGAGGAAAGAAAAGGTTGGACATCCCTGATTTAGACAATCCAGTCCAATAACCAGTTGGTTTTCTGAAGGGGAAAAAATTACCTAATAAATTGAATGATTAGTCTGAATGTCAAGTCCTTCACCTGTGCAGACAGTCATGGGACACATATTCATGATAAAATAGTTGATAGAATAACTTTTCGGTAATTTTGGCTTACATTTTTAAAAAGTGAATCAAACTTGGAACAAACACTAAAAACAGCCCATTGGAAATAGAACTTAACTGTTAAAACTACTTGAAATGTTACAAGAATATTTGAAACTGTGGAAGACTAGAACTTAACTAATCCTATTATCGTATATACTCGAGTATAAGCTGAGTTTTTTTTGTGCCGAGTTTGGGTTTTTCGGCACAAATTTTGTGCCAAAAAAACTCGGCTTATGCTCGAGTACATAGGTACTTCATTTTATATGTAGCAAAAGTTTGTCTCTTAGTGAGAACTAAGTTTCAGCCATATTTGAGGATTCACTGCAGTAGGTTCACTGGGCCTTGTGCCAGGGAGGACTTTGGTTTACTTCTTGGCCCTTGAGGTCAGAATCTTGGTGATAGATGCGCAAGCAGAGTGCTTATTTCTCTAACTAGGTTCATGGACTAGGCTTGAATTCTATGGAGAGAAGACCATTATTTCCTTCTCTCCTTGGAACATGGTGTTAAGTGAGGACTAAATGGAAGGTGTTGATTGGGTGCATTGGAAAACAGCATCTCAAAATTGGCAGTAATCTTTCTGGAAGGAAAAATGTTTATTCGTTTAATATTTATTGAGAATTTACCATATTTCAGGCACATCAGGGTATTTAGGATACATTATGTGACAAGTAACACTGCTCTGAAGGAACTTACATTCTAGTGGTGGATGGGAGAGGAAGACAGAAGAAATGACATGTATTAATAAGTAAATCATATGTTAGGATATTGTAAGTACTATGGGAAAAAGAGCAAAAGGAGAGTTCTGAGTGGCACTGAGGGGAAGCATAGGCTGTACTACTGAATAGTCAGGATGGACTTTGTTAAGCTGGGATAATTTGAAGGCTAGAAAGGAGTTCCCAGAGCTGACATCTAAGTGGGGGTACATTCCTGCAGGAGGGACAGCGAGAGTAAAGGTACCAAGGATGCTATGTGCCTGGCAGTTTTGCAGAACATCAAAAAGACCTTTGGGGCTGTTTGAGAGAGAACAAGGACAAGATCATGAAGTGAGGTGATGGAATCAGAGGCTTCACATGGCATCACAGGTAAAGGTGAGGACTTAGGCTGTTACTCTGCATGAAATAGGAGTCAATGCAGGGTCTTGAGCAGAGGAGGTGTAAGGCCTGGCTGATGTTTTTAATGCAATCACATTGGCCATTGTGCAAAGAATGTACTGCAAATGGCAAGAGGAGAAGGAAGATGCCAGTAATAAGCCTGCTGCAACCATGTAGGTGGCTCAAACCAGAGTGGTAGGAGATGGGAGTTGGTGGTAATAAGGTCAGGTTTGGGGTATGTTTTGAAGGAAATTTTCATAGAATTTCCTGACAGATTAGACATGAGGTACAAGAGAAAAGAGTAATCAAGAATGAGAAAGATGGACTGATTATCAATAATGATATAGGGAAGACTGCAGGAGGAGGTCGATTTAAGAGGATGATCAGGAATTGGCCAAGTTTGAGATGACTCTTAGACATTTAAGTGTAGATGTTGATGAAGTAGTTGGATACATGAATCAGAAGTTCAGTGCTAGAAACATAAATTTGGGAATTATCTACATATAGATGATATTTAAAACTATGCAGTAGGTCGAATGGGATAGTTACAGGAGAGGATGAAGGACTAATTTGAAAATTGATGTAGGGAAAGAGAGGAAAGCCAGCATAGGAGATTGAGAGTGCTAAATGAGGTAGGAAGTAATCTCAAATTCTGTGATCTTCTAGAAGTCAAGGGAAGATAGAAGGGTGTGATCCAAAGTCACATTCTACTGCTAAGTCAGTTAAATGAGAGAGAAAACTTGAAGATGAATTTATCAATATGTAGAACTTGATGAGAACAGTTGTGATGGAGTAGCAGGAATGCAAGCATGATGGTAATGAGTTTAAGAAAAACAAGAGGAATTGGAGACAGTGGAGATAGACACTCTTGAGAAATTTTGCTTCAAAGAGGAACAAAGAAATCAAACTAGTTGGTGGAAAGAATAGGATAAAGAGAAGTATGTTTTCTTTGTTGTTTCAGAT
Source organism: Loris lydekkerianus (assembly GCA_963574355.1). NCBI lineage: Eukaryota > Metazoa > Chordata > Mammalia > Primates > Lorisidae > Loris > Loris lydekkerianus. The sequence goes on from CAUYPK010120270.1 coordinate 9,966, forward strand.
TCATAGCAGGTACAGAGAATTAGGTTACACTGATTTCATTTGTTAGGTAAAGTCCCTCTTAGAATTATGTCCCACCCCCAAGAGGTGTGCCATACACTGTAACCCCTCCCTCTCCCCCTCCCTCTTCTCCTCTCCTGACTCCCTCATTCTCCCCAATTCCCACCTTGATTTGACTTTTTCTCTTATGTGGGTGTGTATTAGATCATCTACTGGCTTCATATTAGAATTGAGTACATTGGATTCTTGCTTCTCCATTCTTGTGATGCTAAGAATATGTTCCACCTCCATCCAGGTTAATACAAAAGATGTAAAGTTTCTATCTTTTTTAATGGCTGAATAGTATTCCATGGTATACACATAGCAGTTTGTTAATCCATTCCTGGGTTGGTGGACATTTAGGCTGTCTCCACATTTTGGTGTTTGTATATTGAGCTGTGATAAACAGTCTAATGAAAGTGTTCTTATGATAAAATCATTTTTTTTTTTTCTTCTGGGTAGATGCCCAGTAATGGGATTGCAGGATCAAATGGGAGGTCTAATTTGAGTTCCTTGAAGATTCTCCATACTTCCTTCCAAAAAGATTGTATTAGTTTGCAGTCCCACCAACAGTGTAAAAGTGTTCCCTTCTCTCCACATCCACATCAGCATCTGTAGCATTGAGACTTTGTGTTGTGGGATATTCTCACAGAGGGTAGGTAATATCTCAGGATGGGTTTATTTGCATTTCTCTGATGAGTAGGGACAATGAGCATTTTTTGAAATGTTCGTTAGCCATTCATCTGTATTCATCAGAGAGGGTTCTGTTCTGGGCAGGCACCCTAGGGAGATTTGAGCAACACATGCTTTCTTGGGAAAGCCACTGTGTGTCCAAGGGACACAGTTTGGAAAAGCCAAGGCATGTCCATTAAGCCTGCTGACAAGAGCTTCAGGCTCCAACCCCTGCGGGGATTGAGGGAAAAGAAGTCAGGAAGACGGGACCAGGTTTGCTCTGCGAGACAGACTTGTAGCCTCCATCTCATACAGCTGTGCGTATTTTTAAGACAATATATTTCATAATTTAAAAAAAGTAAATCATTTTCACCTTTGAATTTTATTGACAAAAGTACATTGCATTGAATTAAAATATAATGTGCCAAATGTAAAAGAGAATGTGGAGCAGTGACTTTGAAAGTAAGGTCTCCCTAACAGCAAGAGTTAGTATCATAGGAGCATATGTTAGAAAAGCAACTTCTAACCCATGGGAACAGATGAACACTGCCACCAACCCCTGCTAATGCTGCCAACTGAGCTCCACTATCCCACCACAGCTTCCATTGCACAGAGACTTGGCAGGACCACATGTGTACTGCCACCTGCCCCTGCAACTTTTTCTGTGTTTATTGGTCAATTCTGTATCTTCTTTGAAGAAATGGCTATTCAGATTCTTTGCCCAGTTTTTAATTGTTATTTGTCTTTTCATTGTTGAATTTAAGGAGTTCTTTATATATTCTGAATAAAAGTCCCTTATCAGATATATGATTTATAAATATTTTGGCCTGTTCCATGAGTTGTTGTATGACTATCTTGATGGTGTCCTATGAAGCATAAATATTTTTCATTTTAGTGATGTTTACTTTATCTATTTTTTCTTTGGTCGCTTGTGCCTTTAGTGTCATATGGTGTCCATAGGGGTGTCTGCTTGAGCCAATAACAGTTATTGAATAGGCCATTCTTTCCCCTGCTGCACCTCAGGGAAGCCTTTGTCACAAATCAGGTGATAGGTAATATAATTTTGGTTAGTTCCTATACTTTTTATTTTTCTTTCTTTCCTTAATAACATAGTCTTAACTGTGGTATTAATTGGCTTAATTATAGCTATCTAGTAGGTCTTGATTTCTGGTCATATAAATCCTCCAGCTTTGTCTTTTAAGGTTAATTTGTCTATTCTTGGCCTTTTGCATATTCAAATAAATTTTACTGTCAGTTCATCAATTTTTTATTTCTTTCTTTTGCAGTATTTGGCCGGGGCTGGGTTTGAACCCGCCATGTCTGGCATATGGGGCCGGCGCCCTACTCCTTTGGGCCACAGGCGCTGCCATCAATTTTCATAATCTACCTCAGCTCATCAATTTTCATAATAAACTACTGCAGTTTTTTCTGGGATGTTTATTGACTCCATAAATTTGGGAAGAATTGACATATTTACAGTGTCAAGGCTCTAACCTATGAACCTGGTATATTCCTGTATTTAAACAGGTTTATAAAAATTTTCTCAACATTAGGGTTTTTAGTGTAAAGAGCTTACACATTTTTTGTTAGATTTATTCCTAGGTGTTTGATGACTTTTGGATGATAATGTAATTTTTCTTAAAGTATACTTATTGTCCTGATCTACAAAAAGGAAATGGATTCTTATACTTTGAACTTATATCAACATTGTTAAATATGCATATTAATTCAAATTGTATATCCTTTGGATTTTTTTTTGTAATCCTTAAGCTTTTTAGACCCTTTTTCTTGCTGACTAGAATCTCCAGTGCAATACTGAATAGAAGTGTTGCCAGCAGATGTCCTTATCATATTCCTGATCTCAAGGGAAATTTAAAAATTAATCTAACAATAATTATGTTTGCTGTAGGGTTCTTGTAGCTACTGTTTATTTAGATTAAAGAACTCTCTAAGTTGCCAAGAGGTGTTTTTTTTTTTAAAGTCACAAGTGAAAGTTGGATTATATCAAATTCCTTTTCCCATCCGCTGAGCTGATCTTATGCTTTTCCATTCATTTTTCCTGATAATATAGTAAGTTACATGCATTTCTTTTCCCATAAGCCTCACTTGCTTGTGAGGTTTTATTATCCTTGTTAGGTATCACTGGATTAGATTTACACACACATATTACTATTAATAGTTTGTAACTTTTATTTCTTGCAGTGTTCTTTTCAAGCTTTGGTTTGTGTAAGTTCAATGCTGTTTCCTCTAACTATTTGAAACCTTCAGGGAAGCAAGCCATTTAGGCCTGGAATTTTACCTTGTGGAAGATTTTAATAACAGGTTTCACTTCTTTCATAGACAGAGAACTATTTCTTCTTGTGTCAGTCTTACTGAGTTGTGTTTGTTAAGGAGTCTGTCCACTTCCTGTAGAGTTGCTTCTGTCTGCTCCGTTCCCTTGCTCTTGTCCTTTTAGGTCCCCCAACCTCACTTAGGTTAGACTTACACACCATCTCTTATATGTGTCTGAGACTCTCTTCAGGAATGTCTATCCTTTTTACTCCCATGCTTCTCTCTGCGCATCATGTAGTACAGTGGTCCTGGTTTCCACTTTATCCTGTCTACTGTTAAATCCATCTGTTGAGGTCTTAACTTGAGCTATTTTATTTTCTGCTCCAGACTTCCATTTGTCTTTTTATTATAGATTGCAGTTGTCTAGTGACATTCTCTGTCTTGCCACATATTTTCTTGAACTTCTTTATCACAAATTATTTCAAAGTCTGTATTTGGTAGCTTCACTATCACTTATGTTCTGTTCCTAGCGCCTCTCTCAGTCCTATTTATTTGTACGCCACTAAATGGTGATTGAAGAGGCTCCAGATCATGTGATCCTTTCCCAATAAGGATTGCCCTTTCCTGTCTGGCAGCAGCAGAGGATCAGATCATCTTAATTCAATTTAGGACTTTGCTGACCAAGGCTAGTTTTGAGTCTTTATGTGTCCCAGTTTGCCTGTGGTTCACTCCTGCTTCTAGAGCAGCAGTTCTAAACCTGTGGGTCATGACCCCTTTGGGGGTCAAACGACTCTTTCACAGGGGTTGCCTAAATACATCCTACATATCAGATATTTATATTATGATTCATAACAGTAGCAACTTTACAGTTTTGAAGTAGCAATGAAAATTTTATGGTTGGGGGTCACTACAACATGAGGAACTGTATTAAAGGGTTGTGGCATTGGGAAGGTTGAGAACCACTGTCTAGCAGGGGTCCTCAAAATTTTAAACAGGGGGCCAGTTTACTGTCCCTCAGACCGTTAGAGGGGCGGACTATAGTTAAAAATAAAACTATGAACAAATTTCTATGCACACTGTACATATATTATTTTGAAGTGAAAAAACAAAACGGGAACAAATACAATCACACCACCACATGTAGCCCGCGGGCCGTAGTTTGAGGACCCCTGGATAGCCCTCTAGGAGTTCCAACTAAGAATCAGGGTGGTTTGCTAGGCTGCCTCCTACTTGTCAGTTCATGAACTCTACTTTTTGGCTCTCTGGCGCTGTAAGCTTGTTCACACACTTCCTTTGCTTTGCTGATGATTTCTGACTGACTGTTAGCCTTACTCTCTGCACTGCTTAAACTATAAATGTGTCTAGAAGAAAACTGGTTCCAAGTGCTGGGTTCTATTCTGTGTCCTCACCATTTCTCAGGGATCTTGGTACCTCAACATCCAACTACTTTATCAAGACTTTTAGTTTGCCCAGCCCCATGAGGTGGCCTGAAACTTCCCTTCTAGCTTCTCTCTTGTGCTTCATGCCAAAAGTAGCAAGGAGGAAACTAGAAAGTAAGGCTCCTCTTAATGAACTGCCCTCCTTTCTGTTTGTAATCCCTCAAATACCAGCTGCCTAAGTAGCCCTCTGATTCCTTTACAAAAGTTGTTAATAAAAACCTGCCTTTTCTACTTTGTCTTGTTAGAATATTCGTCTCTGCTGTAAGCTACCTGCCATAGTCAGAAGATGACTAATGAACTCATGACGAAAGTGTGTATGCATGCATTTCTCACTCCACTGATTGAAAGAATATAGAAGCTATAATCCCGCAGTAGCAGTGAACACACCTAAACAGCAAGAGGTATCATAGGTGCATATGTTAGAACATCATTCCCACAGAGATGAATCAAGTTTCTTTGGAGAAATGACTGATTGCAGGCAATGTACAATCACAGGATGATATTGTGCTGTACTAGAAAGTAAGAAAGCAGAGAATGATGGGAACATGTCATAAGGGCACAGGAACCAACTTGAAGGGACACCAGCTGGCTAAGTCTTGAGATAATTTAAACATCAAAAAAAATAATGATGGAAATAGTTTCTAATACACTGACTTAAGAAAAAGGCCATGAATCCATGGTGATATTAGAAATAAAAGGACAGGAGGAAAAAGAGGAAAACTCTTGTGTTTTTTTTTTTTTTTTTTTTTTTTTTTTTAAACAGAGGAATGCCAGATACTAAATTATAAGGAAAATTATAATTAGAAAAATATTCTATTATAACCCCTGTGGTAATAATTGGCTCAGTAAAATATTTTCAGAAAAAAGTCTTAAGCTGTAACTGCAGAGATTACTTTTAAAAAGAAAAAAGTGTTTATACAATGTAAAAGTGACAGACACCACCCTAATCAAGTGGTCAAGGTTGGCAGTATCAATAGTGGTTTGACCTGGTACTGTGTGCCTTCCGTGTGATGTGATGTTCATGATAGAAATGTTTGATTTCAATATCATCGTGAGGAAAGAGGCAATTTGAGAATGTGAGGCATGAGGAAGGTCGTCTGACCTGGAGTCTTTAAAGGATTCGATGTCACAATGAACAGAGGGAGTCAGGGGGTTGTTCTGGGCTGTGGGAGACTAAAGAGACAACAGCCAAATGCTCTGTGTGAATCTGGAGTGGATCCTATGTTGGAAAAATAGAAGCCATAAAGGATATGGCAACAGTAGAAAGAATTGTAGTAAATAATGGATTCTGGGGGATATTAAATTTATGTTGATTTTCTTAGGTTTGGCATGTTCGTGTTGTGGTTAAATAAGGGGATCATCTTATTCTTGAAAATACACACTGAAATATTCTGCGGTGAAGTGTCATGATGAAATAAGCCTACTTTTCTATGGTTTGAAAAAAAGGAAATGTGGGTGTGAATGTGTACTGAGAGAAATGGAGTGGGTGCAACAAGATGTTACCAGTAGGTGAACCTAGATGGGGGATGTGTGGGTCTCGAAAATTAGAAGGAAAAAAAAAAACCATTGTAGCCTTTTATTATTTTTTCAACAAAGATTCACAAGATGGCAGTAGAGGACCATTCTTAGAATGGGTTTCTTTGGGGCTGTTGGGAAAGTGACCTTATTTTTTGACTTGAAAAGCAGGATGTGAGATCCAACAAAGGATTATTTTTGCTTTATGAATACAGTTATATGGCAAGGTATACAAAAGTATGAACATGAAATGTCATTTGGTTATACCGTTCTACAAATTGTTTTTGTCAGAATAAATAATATTTTGTTAAATTTGGTTCATGAAATATATCCAAAATGTGTGCCTGAGCCTGTTTCTGGTGAGAATATCCACAGTTTCTACCATATCTCCACAGTGTTGGTTATCATTCCTCAAACTGAGTGGCTTGAGGGCTTCAAGAAAGTGGTTTTAGGTTATGCCTTAACCACATCACGGTTAGTAGTAGTTTAAGCCACATCTCTATTTTTTTTTTTATTTTTATTTATTTTTTGAGATAAAGTATCACTCTGTCACCCAGGCTAGAGTGCCAAGGCATCATATCTCACAGCAGCCTCAGTCCCGGGTTCAAGTGATCTTCTTGCCTAAGCCTCCCAAGTAGTTGGGACCACAGGCAGCTGCCACTATGCCTGGCTAGTCTTTCTATTTTAAATGGGGATGAGGTCTTGTTCTTGCTCAGGCTAGTTTGGAACTCCTGAGCTCAAGCAATCCCCCCACCTCGGCCTCCCATAGTTAGTGCTAGGATTACAGGTGTGAGCCAGCAGGCCTGATGATTCCATTTCTCATGCTCCTTGAAAGTGTTTTGAGTTTAGTGAAGTGCCCTGACAATGGTATTTGTTAAACGGGTTGAGGTGAGAACTTACGGATGCAGTTAGGTAAGAGTCCAATCTAGGATTGAATGTGGTGCTTGTGCTATCCTCCCGCCCCCCCCCCCAAACGCCCCCAAACACACACACCAAGTTAAAATGGTGAAAATGTAAATAGCAAGATGTTTGTGGTCACATAAAAAAATTCCCTACCACACAGAATGAGTTGTTTGGCTTGTTTCGTTTTCTACTCCTCAAAGAAAAATGGTTTATTGGTCAATGGATATGGTAGCCATAAAACCCCCTCTCTTTATAAATGTTTGTCAAAAGAGTTGATTTTTTTTTTTTTTTAGGGTAACATGAGCCAAGTTTGTGATTATAGAAAGCTTCTAGTCTCCTGTGTCACCTGTGCCTCCTATTCCTCCCACTGGATAGGTCTTGGTTTGAATCAGGACTGGGTTTCTATAAATTGCAATGTGAGCAGCTTGGTGATGCCAGTTAGAGCCAAACCGCATAATGTTCTTTTCTTTTTTATTCACTAACCAAAGAACGGCCTTTGTTTTCTGGGGAATTGAAAACAACTCAGCAGAAAGCTGTCTTAGAAACTTGCATTGACAATTATGTAGAAGAAAATCTCTCAGCTTGGCACCTGTGGCTTTAAGTGGCTAAGGAGCCAGCCACATATACCTGAGTTGGCAGGTTCGAATCCAGCCCGGGCCCGCCAAAGAAAAACGATGGCTGCAATCAAAAAATAGCCCGGTGTTGTGGCGGGCGCCTGTAGTTCCAGCTACTTGGGAGGCGGAGGCAGGAGAATCACTTGAGCCCAAGAGTTGGAGGTTGCTGTGAGCTGTGATGCCAAGGCACTCTACCTGGGGTGACAGCTTGAGGCTCTGTCTCAAAAAAAAAAAAAAAAATCTGCCACGCTCCTTGATCTGGCTACCTGGGTGGTACAAAATTTTTTTTTAAGGGTCATGTATTAGAATTAATTAAGGAAAAATGCCCATTTAAGATATGTTGTCAGTGTATATTTGGCTTAAAGCATCTTGTACTGAGTTCTTAGCATTTTTGGTCTCTCAACTTCATTAGTATTTTTTTAAAAAATCCTTATTGAGGGATCATGAGCTGTACGTAGTTAATGATGTGACAAAAATGAGAGACTAAAGAATAAAATGGACATGTCTTAAGAAAGGAACTTGTGACTGTCTTCCCTACATTCCCAATGGAAATACCTTGTTGTGCCATGTTGTTGGCTAAAAGAACTTATGTTCAGTAGAGAAGTGGTAAAATAAGTTATGACTCATCCACATAATGAGATCATATGTAGCTGTTGAAAATAACAACACCGATTCATAAATATTGTCATGGAAATATATGCAAACTGAATTATAAGAGAAACAGAGCAAGTTGAAGAATTCTATCTTGAAATAGACATTTGTTATTGTATGTTCACCAGATAAGATCTAGGAGATGATATAGGAATTTATTGAAAGTGGTTTATTTATGTTTTGGGGAAGGGGACAGTATTCTAGTGTAAGGAGACTCACATTTTGTACTTTATACAAAAATTTATCTGTTGTCTGGATTTTTTATATGTTAATAGTGACATAAAGAGAATGCATGTTGGCATAATGTTCATATGACACCTTATGCTCCTTGATATAATCAATTCTATCATTCATCTTAAACAGACAAAAGCTAAGAAAGCCAAATAATTAATTTATAAATTATATACCTCCCACATTCAAACCTATTAACCATAGTAAAGGACCTGAAATGGAACAATAAAAACAAATGTATAAACTAAACAAAGACAAATTGTTTAGAAGGAATGAAATAACAGTACCTGGCTTATGGAATGATTTCTTTACTGAATGGAGCTCAGAGTTTAGCTCTGAGCTTTCTGGTACTCAAGGAAAAAATGTTGACTCTATTCTTTCTATTTCTTTCTTTCTTTCTTTTTTTTTTTTGAGACAGTCTCATTTTGTCGCTCTGGGTAGAGTCATGGCATTATCATAGTTCACAGCAACCTCAAACTCTTGGGCTCAAGAGATCCTCTTGCCTCACCCTCCTGAGTGGCTGGGACTACAGGTGCCCACCACATCACCAGACTAATTTTTCTATTTTTAGTAGAGACAGATAGGGTCTCACTCTTGCTCAGGCTGGTCTCAAACTCCTAAATGCAAGCAACCCACCTTCCTTTGCCTCTTAGAGTGCTAGGATTACAGGTGAGAGCCACCATTCCCAGCCCACTCTATTCTTTATATTTCTACTAAAGGATGCTACAAGAAATTCATCACATGACATCTTTATATGAGATAGTGGATTGTGACAATGTCCAATATTTTTAAATTATATTTTTACAAAAGACACAGAAACGGGGCAGCACCTGTGGCTCAAAGGAGTAGGGCACAGGCCCCATATGCTGGAGGTGGTGGGTTCAAACCCAGCCCCGGCCAGAAACTGCAAAAAAAAAAAAAAAAAAAAAATTAATAATAATAATAATTAAATTAAAAAAAGACACAGAAGCGTTGGATTGAATATTTCACCTATTTCCCCTCTATAAAATGCAGCCAAACACATCAACCACAACTCATTCACTGAAAACATCTTTTTCTGAAGAAACTGAGGGAATATTTTCTGGCTACATATGTGTATTTTCCTGATAATCCAAACAAATCATTTTCAAACCTAGCTACACCTCACGGTCAACTGGGGAGCTTTAAAAATTTCTGACTACATGATCCACTGTGCATTCTCAGAAGGTCTGGCGTGGGTTTTTAGAGCCTGAAGTTACCAATGCTCTCCACACATTCTAATGCAAATTGTAATCTATGATATACCATAAATGTAGCATATCTTCCTGTAGTGTATCTTTTATTTGAAGCAAATAAGTTAAAGCACTTTTTGTATCAGAACAAACATGAGTTATGTAATAGAATTCTAATTTTGCATTGATTTCTGAAGTAAAACATGACCTTTAGATATTACATACAAGAGCTCATACAGGGCTATATGCATCAACTCTTAGGAGATAGATTTTTTATTTTTATTTATCTGGGTTTTTTTTATTTCAAATTAATATGAAGGTACAAATTTTTAGGTTACATTGTTCTTATTTCCAGGGTAAAGTTCCCGTTGTAAAAGAGCCCCTCACCCAGGGGACGTATTATCCACCCTTACTATGTGCACTTTAGGTGAGATCCCACCTCATGTCCTTGCTCCTTTTGCCAGCCGTCCCTCCTCCCCCACCTCCTTCTTCCCCTGTACTAGACTATATTTGTGTTTTATTTTTTACATGAGCATGAAATCATTTACATATTAATATGGAGTACATTGGGTATTTACTTTTCTATTGTTGTGATACTTACTAAGAAGAATGTGTTTCAGCTCCATCCAGGTAAATGTAAGAAATGTAAAGTTTCCATCTTTTTAATGGCTGAATAGTATTCCATGGGATGCATATAACACAGCTTGTTGATCCATTCATGGGTTTATGGGCACTTGGGTTGCTTTCACAACTTGGCAGTTATGAATTGAGCCACAATAAACATTCTGGTGCAAATGTCTTTGTGGTAAAATGATTGTTTTGGTTAGATACCTACTAATGAAATTGTAAGATCAAATGGAAGGTCTACTTTTAGTTCTTTGAGGATTCTCCAGACTTCTTTCCAAAATGGCTGTATTAGTTTGCAATCCCACCATCAGAATAGCAGTGTTCCCTTCTCTCCACATCCATGCCAGAATCTGCTGTTTTGGGACTGTGTGATGTGGGCAAATTTTACTGGGGTTAGGTGATATCTCAGAATGGTTTTAATTTGCATTTCTCTGATGATTAAAGATGATGAGCATTGTTTCATGTGTTTGGCCGTTCAGGAGAAGGAGGTTTTAATGCCTCACTGCTGTTGAAGTATTTAGAGGAAATGTTTCTAAAGCATTAAGGCTATTGTGTCAGTAAGGGTTCTGGGTTTTTAAAGTCCTTGGAAAGGGCTAGAAAATTGCAGGTCAGGAAGCACACTGCCATAACTGTGACCCAGAAGGAGGGTGTCACCAAGAGGCTGGGAAGCTGCAGCTCTAACCTTTCCAACCACAGAGCTCAGAGAGGATTAGTGACATTTGACCAACAGTATCAACAGCAGTAGGAGGATGGTTTTTGCCTCCTTATCACCTTCCAAATCTTGTGCAGGTCTATTAAATTGGCCATATGAAATTCATATCCAGAATTATAGCTGCAAAAGAGACTGGGAAATAAGAGTTTTTAGTTTTTCTGTCCCTGTGAAATAGGAAGGTACAGGCAGGTGGGTACCAAGGATGCTGAGGGTCAAATGATCTTGTCAAGCACGGTCATGAATCAAAAATGCCAAGTAGCAGGATCAAACTGGCTTGGTAGGATCCTGAATTTCACAAAACATGGAGATAATGCCATCTACTTGTAAAGTAGTGAAAGGTACAAGGTAAAATGGAAATTTATTGTCCTTTTTATAGAAGTCACCCTATAGATGGTTGGTTTCCCCAAGTGACATTTGTTATTGGCACTGAGCCAGATACCTTCAACTGAGAATTTGTGAATCACTTTTTTTTTCTCAGTTAATAAGTTGCTTATGAAACATATTGCTTTCACTGTGTATGTGACTGAATTTGAATTATATGTGAAATGCTATCTCATTTATTTTGCTTGGGGTGTATTTGTGAGTCTGCATGTGTGTGTATAGTGACATACATAGTGAAAGGAATATGTGTATATGTGATTTTTATATATGTAATTTTATATATATAGGATATATAAAGTGGAAATTCCTCCGATTGTCTAGACACAAGTCATTCAAGGCTACCTTCAGTCTACCTGTGACTGTGTTGGTCTGGAGTCAGAACGTGCACTTCTTTGAGGGATCACAATAAGACTAGGTATTTATTGAGCACCTGTTCTGTGCCTAATGTGCTAAATGCTTTATATATATTATTTCTCTAATCCTTATTGTAACTCTTTGAGGTATACATTACTATCCCCATTTTGTAGATGAGGAAACAGGCCCTGTTTCAGAAAGGAATCTTTCTGAGAACCTCAGAAGATTATTAGTAGAACTACCAAGGCCTCTTTTCTGTTTCACTTTTATTATATCACCTTAGTCCCACTGCTTTGGCTAAATGTAAGACCAAACTCAGAAGGGTAACGTGGTGCATTTAAGAGAGCTGGAGAGGTCCCATCCTCTCTCCTGGTCCCACCTCCATCTGCTCCATACCCCTCGAATGGATCCATCCTTCCATCCCCTCTCCATCTGCTCAGTACCCACTTGCAGCACCCACTTTTTCCCAGTCCAGGGCTGGCTTTTAGTAGGGAGCACTGGCTGAGAACTCCCATCTCCACCTACATGAGGCCACATCTTCAAATGCCTCACCTCCCACACCCATTCTGCTACTCAGGATTCATCTACCCAGAGTCACCTTCAGCCTCACAGCTGTCACCTGCACATTCTACAGGGAGCAACTCAACATGTGCCAGGCTCTCTCCTACCACCCAGACCCAGTGTACTGAAGTAGCTATAGCTGCCTTCTCATTCTTCTAGATTGGACAGAATACAGCATGGAGAAGTGCTGCTCCAAGGGTGGCTGCCTCCCTGGGGAAGATGAGCCCCGTGGTGGTGGTGCCTGGGCTCTGATCTGGCTTGGGCCCCTAAAGTCCTTGCTCCTGCTTGTGTGGAGGAGATGGGTCACCAGGAAGTGGAGGTGTCACAATCCCAGGCCTGCCTAGATGGTTGGGGATTGCATGTGTTGCCGCTGACATCTGGACCAAGATGCACAACATGCAGCATGCTTTCCGGAGGGCGCCGGGACTGCAGTACATAACCCAGGTTGGTGCTGCTATGATGGCATTCCACCTCCCTTCCCGAGCACCATTTTGACATCTAGAGCACATCTCGGCATGGAGAATTGCCCCCTCTGAAGCACAGAGCACAAATGGTTTTTTTATTTAAATTAGGTGATTAAGTATGAAATGTCCAAGTTCCTTAAGTTACTAAATCTGACAGTTGATATCTCTGACGTTTCACTTTAACACTTATTGTTTCATTTTTACTGTGAAGGTATATCCTCATTCTTTCAAACACATGTTTTGATTTGTGATTATCTTTCACATTTTTTTAGAGCAATTTTTGTGAAACCATGGATAAGACAAAATCTTATTTTTTATTAAATCATAACTGTATACATTAAGCACTTACACAGTTCAATGTGCTGATTTGATATACAATGTGGAATGTTTGTATCAAAGTGGTTAACAAACCCATCTCAGTTACTTAATTGTTGTGGTAAGACATTTTTGTTTTTCTTTCTTTCTTTCTTTCTTTCTTTCTTTCTTTCTTTCTTTCTTTCTTTCTTTCTTTCTTTCTTTCTTTCTTTCTTTCTTTCTTCTTTCTTTTGAGACAGAGCCTCAAGCTATTTCCCTGGGTAGAGTGCTGTGACATCACAGCTCACAGCAACCTCCAACTCCTGGGCTCAAGCGATTTTCCTGCCTCTGCCTCCTCAAGTAGCTGGGACTACAGGTGCCCACCACAATACCCGTCTATTTTTTTTTTTTTTTTTTTTGGTTGCACCTGTCACTGTTTTTTGGCAGGCCCAGGCTGGATTCAAACCCCCCAGCTCAGGTGTATGTGGATGGCACCTTAGCTGCTTGAGCCACGGGCACCAAGCTGTGGTAAGACATTTATACTCTCAATAGTTTGGAAATGTACCCTTGCATAGTGCACATTATTTTGATTATGAGTTCTGTTGTGGAACCAAGGTGACACAGCTTAAAATATCATCAAAATGTCTGGGAAAGATGTGGCTAAGGAACATGTGGTGGGATGGTTTGAAAAGTTCCATTTTGGTGATTTTAATCTTGATGCAATGAGTTATGTGCGCAATCTGAGACCAAGGTGGATAATGCCGACCTGTAGCTGTAGTGGAAGCAAATCCACCTCAACCTCTGTGTGAATTATCAGCGAGGTTTCATGTTACCATTCCAACAATATTGGACCATTTGAAACAAATAGCCAAAGTAAAGAAGCTGGGTATTTGGGTTCTGAATGAATTAAACAAGCATCAGAAGGGAAATTCTGATTTCTCTCAAAGTTTTGCCTTTCTTTGCCATCACGACATAAAAAGAACTATTTCTATACTGTTAACATGTGATGAAAAATTGATTCTTTTTGATGGTAACAAATTTTTGGCACAAGGTTGGATAAAGATGAAGTGGCAATACACAGTTCCAAACCAAATATTCATCAGAAAAATCTAATGGTGCCTGTTTGGTGTTCCAGCGCTTGTATGAAACCTGATCAGTTGATTATAGTGGATGTCTACTGCACCCAATTGGATGAAATGATGAGGACGCTTGCAGTTAAGCAGCTGAGATTGGTTGATAGAGACAGGCCAAACCTAGTGGAAGACAATACTCGACCACGTGTTGCACAAACACTGTTCAAACTGCAGAAGCTGCAGTTGGAAACTCTGTTGCTCGCCGTATTCACCAGACTTCACACAACTGACTACCACTTCTTCCAGGATATGAAACATTACTTCTTCCAAGGAAAAATATTCAATTCTCAACAAGCTGTGGAAAACGCCTTTTGCAATTTCATTGCCACTTGCTCTCCAGGCTTCACTGCTGGCATAAACAAAGTACCATTAAGATGACAAAACTATATTGATGAATGATAATGCTTCATGTTTGAAATATAATAAAGTTTTTATTTGAAATCATATATTTCATGATAAATCGACCTAAAATTTACAGAGCATAAAATCATCCATTTTAAAGCAGATAATTCAGTGGTATTTAGTATTTTCTTTTTATTATTGTTAAATCATAGCTGTGTACATTAGTGCAATCGCCTGTACCCATTCTAAGATGTACCATAGATGTGGCCCCACCCATTACCCTCCCTCCACCAAAACCTCCCCCCTCCCTTCCCCTTCCTTGGCCCATTATATTTTCACAATGTTGTGGAAGCACCACCTCTATCTGGTTCCAAAACATTTCCATCAGTTCAGGGTAAAACTCCATAGTAT
>CAUYPK010120273.1:0-25156 GCA_963574355.1 Loris lydekkerianus
CCTCTCGTCGACTAATGTAGACCGGAAAGATTTACTAAAAACGTGCGACTCCTTCAGGAGTAATGTTTTATCTTTGTAAGTAGAAGAAATATATACTGATGTCTACTGCTTAAACTCAGCATTACAAGTTTTCTTCACCAAAAATGGTATTTCCGGGGGGGGCCTGTGGCTCAGTGCGTTGGGCGCCGGTCCCATATGCCAAGGGTGGCGGGTTAAAACCCAGCCCCGGCCAAACTGAAAAAAAAAAAAAAAAAAAAAAAATCATCTATGACTAAATATAGCATAAATGCAGTAAATCCTACATGTCCTAGAAATTCTTATATTGTGTCTCTGAAAGGGCCCAGGAGTCAGGTTCACTGATCATACTTAATATCACTAAAAATAAACAGATAATACCGTATCTTAGTTGTATTTTTTATAACAAAAATGTTTTAGAGACAAGGATTTCATTCATGTTGTTTCATTAAAAGCAGTTGCCAAGTGTAAGCCTCTGTGATAGATGGTATTTACATGTTAATATGCATTCTTTTTTTTTTTTTTTTTTTTTTTTTTTTCCTTTTTTGAGATGTAGTCTCACCCTGTCGCCCAGGCTAGAGTACCATGGCATCAGCCTAGCTCACGGTAACCTCTAACTCCTAGGTTCAATCACTCCTCCTGCCTTAGCCTCCTGAGTAGGTAGACTATAGTGCCAACCACAACAGCCAGCCAATTTTTCTATTTTCAGCAGAAGCAGGGTCTTGGCTCTTGCTCAGGCTAGCCTCAAACTCCTGGGCTCAAGCCATCTTCCCCTGTCAGAATACTAGAATTACAAGCATGAGCCTTCATACCCGGACTCTTTATTACACATTCTTGCATCCTGGTAGCACATCAGCAAGTTTCAAGGCTCAAAAAATAAGTAAATAAATACATAAATAAATAAAATATAGTATAGGTTTATACATATGTGTGTGTGTATTTTTCAGCATCATGCAGAGCTAAAATTTGAATCAATGTTTGAATTCCAATGTTTCTCGTGAAGATTATAGGGGCTAAGAAACTTAACTGAGGTCACTGGGTAAAGTCTGCCTTACAAATGAGGTACATAGATTCATACTCTGAATCTCTACTGAAGTTCTTATAAAATGTATCCTGTGAAAATGAGCATTTCTTAAATACCTGGGGGATATTTCAGATTGAACATAGTTGAGGGGACAAAATAGTCATCTAAACTTCTCAAATTAGTAGGACATATGATTTCTCAATAATATAAATGCTATTGGCTTTTTAGCTGATAATTTTTTCCAAGTAAATTTATTTAATTGTGGAAGATATTTTCCTCTTTGTAATACTATCTCTTAAAGCTTTTTGAGAAATTATTTTCAAAATGCAAAGTCTCTTCTTGATAGATAAACAGTTTCTATACCCTTGAATTGGTCCATCTCATTGTATTTATCAAGTGAATTGTTTTTCTTACTCCATATTCTCCCAGGTTCTTTCTTCTGTTCTTTCATAATTCCTTTAGTATAATTTCCTTTTCTCTCACTTTTCTCTATTCCTTCCTACCCGCCTTTCCCCTTCCATTTTTCCTTTGTTTATTTAGGAAATATTTACTGGAGAGCTAAAAGTGGATGTCAGTAACAATGCCATTCTCCATTAAAAAAAAAAAAAATCCTACACGCCACCGACATAGTTTGTAGTTCATTTTTCAACATTGTGGGTTCAATCCTTAGCCTTAGTAGACTCTAAACAGTTTCTCTACCCAAACATATGTATACACACATGAATAAAATGTGGTGTCATTTTATTTGTTTTAATATTTAGACATGAAAGAAAACAATGGGAAAAATACTTGATATTGGTAGATACTGATTTTGAATTTTTTAAAAAATTTTCTTCATTTTTTTAAGTTTTAAATTAAATATTATGAGCTAAATTTCACTTTGTTGGGATGAAAAACAAAACAGTTATGTGAACATTTTGGTCAGTGAAGCGTGCATTCTATAATCCTAAAACTTGCTTAAATCTCTATTTTTAACTGTCCTTTTCACCAAGATATTAGGAGAGCAAAGAAAAGAGAGATTACTGAATTTCTTCTTTCTTGAAAAATCTATCCCTCCTTGTGAAAGATACTAAAATAATCCAAATGTAGGTGATACCAGAATTTCATCTGTTTTTAGCCTAGGTCTGTTTATTGCATTTTTTTGTTTTCTTCCTAACTTGGAAACATGATTACAACTTATCATGAAAGATGAGTTGGCTTAGGGAATTTAGGTTTTGGTTTTAGGGAACAAAACATAATTTTAAATCCAGATCAGATATGTTGTTTATATACTTTATATTAGACAGACATAAATAGGACTAGAGAAAGAAGCAAAAATAGATAGGGAGATAGATGAAGGGAAAGAGGAAGGTAAGAAGGAAGAAAGGAAAAGAATAAGCAGAACAAGAAAAAGAGAGAAAGTTGATTGAGTAGGAGACGGTAATGGAATAAAAACATGAGTAACTGCAGATTGTGAATCAATAATATGAATCTCTGTATTCTGGGACTGAATACACAGGTGTATACTTCATCAAGGTGCTTTGTAAACCATAGAAAGCATTTTACATATATATGTTCTGTGATAAGAAAACAAGGAACCATCACAAGAGGAGCAGAGGCACTCATATTCAAGCATGTGGTTCATGAAGTGCCAAAGCCCACGTTTGTGTTATTTCATAACTTTTGGGTGTGCTCCTGGGGGAGTTTTTTAGACAACTTATCTTAAAAGTAACCAGAGAAATTCAGAAATGAATTGTCTTAGTCCATTTTTTATGGCTATATGGGATATAACAGATGGGGTAATTTATAATGAATGCAAATTTATTAAATTAGGTTTCTGGAGACTGGGAAGTCTAAGATTGAGGGACTAGCAAGTGGTGAGGCCCTTCTTGTTGCACAGACCATGGTGGAAGAGCAAAGAGAGGGCTAGAGAGAGAGCAACAGGGGGCCAAACTTGTCTATTTAAAAGAAACTCTCTCCTCAGATAATGGCCTTGATCCATTCATAAGGGCAGTGCCCCATCACCTAAATACATACCGTGAGGTTCTACCTCCCAAAATTGCTGCATTGGCAATCAGGTTACCAACACTTGAATTTTGGGAGACATGTCCAAACTATAAGCATGAATCTAACAGATTGATGATTCTAGTTGTTATGCTGCAGTGTACGAAATAATTAAGAGATAAATGTTTGATGGTTGTTCTTTTGGAGTGGGTCTATAAAACACAGTTGGATTTAGAGAAGTTGGACAAGAAAAGCTTTTGTATGCCTGTAATAATTTTTCAAATGTCAAAGTACACGTTGCTCAATTCTTCTATCTGCTACTTGGAACCTAGATCTTCCCAACTGTATTAAATATTCAGTTTGGGGTTTAAGTTTCACTTAAAAATACACTTATTGAGAAAATATTCCTTTTATCCATCCACATATTTTATTTTATATTCAAAAATAGTAAAGGCCTGTGAATTCCTTGCATTCATCTGAGCATAGGGTATGTAGCTATGAATAAACACACAGGATTCTAATAAGCTGGATATTATATTTTATGAGAGAAACAGAGTATAAACTATAAAATACTATCAACATTTTTAAGTGGAAAAAAAGCACTATCAACAAAGTATGTTTAGAGAGATAATAAAGGTAATTTATTCAAGAAAACAGGGAAGCACTTACATTTAAAAAGTGTTATATTGTAAGAGGAGGGTTGAGCAGTGACAAAAAATAGATACATAATACAGATATCTCAAATATTATTCTGAATAACTTAATAACTTATTTTTTATTTATTGTTTAGGCAGATCAGCATCTATATCATACTAGTATTCTGGAAAAATTACTCAAAACAGCAGTGATATCAAAATTGAGTACAACATACAAACATATGTTTTGCAGAAAATTCCAAATGTAATAAACATCAAAAAGGGATAAAAGTACCAAAAGTAAACACAATTTTGAGTGCTCACTGTGAAACACTGTGCAATATTCTATTAATAAAAACATTCATACCGTTTGAGCCTAATTCTCACAAAACTCCACATGAAGGATGCTACTATTCCCATTTTTCACGTAGGGTGAGAGCATGCAATTCAGACTGTGCAACATTTTCTGTGATTATACAGTTAGTATGGGAAAAAAAGCAACAACATAAAAACAAGGGATTATCTGTTAACAAAGCCACCACTTTTCCTTCATTCTTTTACTGAGATTTTCAACAGCAGATAGTTTGAATCATGTGAGAAAATTAGAAAAGCAAGATCTGAAATTAGAGTCTTGACTAGCTTGATATAAAAATGTTAATGAGTCAAACACACTAAATTAACACACTTAACCCTTGTTAAAAGAGCTTGTTGGTTTTAATGAGATATTTTCAACCATTTTCTTGAGCAGCCTATAAGAATAGAATCAAACGTGTTTCAGTAATATTTTCCCTCTTGATGGGCACATGTTCTTGCAATGTTGTAAGAACCCTGACGTCCGAGTACCTTGATGGATAGTTTAGAGTTGTTTATTTTTCTTTCATTTTTACTTTCTGTTCAGGCTGCATACTACACTAGTAGTGCTCTAGGAAACTAAAACTGAATAAACAAATAATCCTGCATATGCTGTCATTTTACTCCAGATGTTCTTATGATAAAATCACTCTTATTTCCTGTTGGTTACCATTTTAAAATGATAGCTGACCTATTTATATTCCCAATCTGCTTCCAAGTGCACTAATAAGACGGCAAGCAATCTAATTACGGACTAAATGGATCTTTTATTTTATTTAAATTATTGATTGGAGATGACCTGAAAAAAAAAAAAATGACACTGAAGCTTTCTGGGCTGAGGTCTACTTACAGCAGTGTACACAAAATATCTTTATAAGTAAATTCATTTTGTTTTGTATTTCTAGATCCTCAACCTACTGGCTCACTCGAATCCAGTCTTTTCTCTACTGCAATGAAAATGGTCTCCTGGGCAGCTTTTCGGAAGAGACGCACTCGTGCACGTGTCCGAATGACCAGGTGGTCTGCACTGCGTTCCTGCCCTGCACGGTGGGCGATGCCTCCGCCTGCTTGACCTGCGCTCCGGACAACCGGACCCGCTGTGGCACCTGCAACACCGGCTACATGCTGAGCCAGGGGCTCTGTAAGCCTGAGGTCGCCGAGTCCACCGATCACTACATTGGCTTTGAGACCGACCTGCAAGATCTCGAGATGAAATACCTGCTGCAGAAAACAGACAGGCGAATCGAAGTCCATGCCATTTTTATCAGCAACGACATGCGTCTCAACAGCTGGTTTGACCCCTCCTGGCGGAAGCGCATGCTCCTCACCCTGAAGAGTAACAAGTACAAGTCGAGTCTAGTCCACATGATCTTAGGTATCTCTTTACAGATTTGCTTAACTAAAAACAGCACCTTGGAGCCCGTGTTGGCTATTTATGTCAATCCCTTCGGAGGCAGCCACTCTGAGAGCTGGTTTATGCCTGTGAACGAAAACAGCTTTCCAGACTGGGAGCGGACTAAGTTGGACCTCCCCCTGCAGTGTTATAACTGGACCCTGACTCTGGGGAACAAATGGAAGACATTTTTTGAGACAGTTCACATCTACCTGAGGAGTCGCATCAAATCAAACGGCCCCAATGGCAACGAGAGCATTTACTATGAACCTCTGGAGTTTATGGACCCTTCTCGAAACCTGGGCTATATGAAAATCAATAACATTCAAGTGTTTGGCTACAGCATGCACTTTGACCCTGAAGCGATTCGGGACCTGATTTTGCAGCTGGACTACCCCTATACTCAGGGATCCCAAGACTCAGCACTTTTGCAACTCCTGGAGATAAGAGACCGTGTAAATAAGCTCTCACCCCCTGGTCAGCGCCGTCTGGATCTTTTCTCTTGCTTGCTTCGTCATAGACTCAAGCTGTCTACCAGTGAGGTGGTGAGAATCCAATCCGCTCTGCAGGCGTTTAATGCCAAATTGCCAAACACAATGGATTATGACACGACCAAATTATGTAGTTAACCATAAATGTCAAGCACAACCCAAAATCTTGAAGGAGTTTTTACAGTGCTTTTGTGGAACAGTTTATGTTTGGAAGAGTACATTTAAATTGTCTTTTCAATATCTGTCTTATATCAGTCAATAACACTGGATGGCAATTTACACACATGAACTTGCTGACAATGAATATATTATACTGCAATTTTGGTTTATGAATGAAATAAATACTGACACCAGTCTAGAAGACGTTCTACTTTTTACAATAAATTTCATTTGTAATTTTATATGTTCCGTGGCAATGCTTTTGTGCATTACATCCTCTAGAGGGAACATTAAAAAAACTACCAATAAAATTTTGTAGCTGAACAGTTATTAAAAAGAAGTGCTGTGGGATTCCTTTCTTTCCATGCAATGAGTTCTATTTTGATATAGTTTGTTAGCACCTGGGGAAAGTTCACCAAGACTTTTTAATGCAAACGTTTGAAGGTCCCTTTCGATTATCTTTATGGAAACCCAACGAGGTAGCATACTTATTATTCAGTTGCATTTTTATAGCTCATAGCACAACGGCAGTGGTACGTTCATTACCTGCATTCAGAAGCCAATCTTAGAGATGCATTCACAATTAAAGCAGTCAGATAAACTAATTCCCAACTAAATATCTGCACATTTCTACATCTACTGATGTAGAAAAATCAATGTGATTGCAAGGCATATTGTGGAGAAAGCAAACCCTTCATTTCCTTGGCAACTCGCTATGCCATTCTCTGTCTACATTCCAAGAACCAAGAATCAAGATGCTCTGCACCATCATTTTCGTTTCAACTTCTGAAAAAGTAATGATTCCAGCACTTTACCAATGTCAATAAAATAAGATTTCCATAATTCACAAATTGTAATGTAATGGCATAAAACAATTGCTGAAATAGCTAACTCAAATGTAAATAGACATTTTTTTCTTGCAGAGATATTACTATTACTAAAATATATTTTGAGGAGAAAAATCTTTCAGTATGAAACTAATTTTAGTTTTCAAATCTTTGAACACTGAGTTCATATATCTATGATGTCATGTTAAATGCTCTGTATGAGTTCTTTTTTATAAACTTAAATTTTTTTGTTTAGCTAGTTACCTGTGTCTGTAAAATGTGTTTATTTATAACTCAGCTGTTATCTAAATAGTTCATAGATATTTTCCTAATATTTAGCCAAATGCATTGTCCAGGCCAGTCCAGCTTTCCAGTTGAGGTCATGAAGACATTTCTTAGGGCACAGAAAAAGGAACCCATGACACAGATAAAAAAAAAAAAATAAGACAAATGACTAAAAAAATACTATAGGGACATTTAGCAGTCTTAGGCCATTTGTTTTTAATTCCAAAGCATTTTGAGAACAAGGATAAAGTTCTTACAGTCTACCATAAGGAAAGCATTGGTTTTCACTGAATGTCTGGATAGCTGAATTTCTTACTTTACTTAGTTTAGCTGATTTTTGTAAACTTTCTGCTCTTGTAGTTAATTCAAAAGAAAGTGTATGTAATTATTAAACACAATCTTTCGGGTATCATACTCTTTCTATTTAATTCTGACAACAACATTAGATTTCATATACTTTTTTTCTGATTTTTGTGGTGGAACACCACCACCACCAAAAAAATAAAAAGTTGCAGAGTGGTTTGTCACAGTCTCCAAGATCATGAACCAAGCAATTGAAAGATCAAGATTCTAACACAGGCCTCTCTGTATTAGGAATGAATCAGTCTCTTTTCATTGTAAGACTGAGCTTTAAATGAACTATGTGGTTTCAGTACTTAATCTAATTTTAGGCAAGAATAAATTAAGAAATTGAAGCTAACATCAGCTAACATCATAGAACACATACACTCACAGGGCACCTGAAAAATTAAACAAAACCAGTATTTGTGATCCATGATTAACTCTCTACAGAGTGACCAAGGTTGTCAAACACAAACATTATGTTTCAAAAGACATTTGCTATAAAAGTCAGAGTTGCCTCTAGGACCTTTCTCAGAAGAGTCTTACAGGTCCAGCGGTCCGGAACCTCTGACACCCAGAAACCATCTGGGCAACATGCACAAATACCAATGAGCTCTGAATGATAATCATTTCATCGTACTCAAGGTAATTGACAGCAATGTCACTTCTTTATTGTACATTTTTCCCTGGCTGGCACGTGGGAGAGAAGATTCTACCATTGCAGGTAAGAATGTGCGTAACTAGGGTTTCATCCTGGGACTTCTTGTGTTCCACGAGTGTTGGCACAAAAGTCCCATCAGATAAGATAAAATTATCATAGCATCAATTCTCTTTGTCAGTGAGTCTTATAGCTCTGTGCCTAGTTTCCCCCTGAAAATGGAGAAGTAATATGAATACCTTTCTCTGAATGTTGATTGAAGATTACATGAATACAATACATTCAAACATGCCAAGCAAATGCTACAATGACATATAGATTTAAAAAATAAATGATCAACACAGAAATATATTTTTATGTTTCTATTTCTCACATATTACCACCAATTACAAAAAGTACAGTAAGTAATAAAAATATAATATCTAATACAATATGTACCTGTCAATATATGGGAAAATTCAGCTCTTAGGCATTTCATTTTTCCTGAATTGACCAATAGACAGACATTTTTACTCATTGTTGTTTGAAAAATTTTAGAATTTTTAATAAAAATAACTTTACTCTCAAAATCTTATTTAGGGAGATATATATATATGAAATATTTTTTAAATGGGGTTTTTGACTTCCTTTTGCATTAGATTCTTGATAGTTCTAATTAATGCCTCTAAAGTTATCTTGAACTTAATAAAATCAACAGAACTTCAAATTCTGAAAATCAAAAGTTTATTGAGAATATATTTCCTCCAGCACCATCTCTTTCTACTTCAGCTGTTTTGATGACCATCACAGTTTGATCTGACTTGTTATCCCTGGAATCTCAAGTTAAATTTTAGCAAGTTAAATCAATATCCAAATGTTCACTGTCAGCTCAATAAAGTTCTGAAATAGCTGGTGGTCCTAACTGGATCTAATAATGCAAACCTATTCATTATCTGTCTCCTTTTTTTCTTTTCTTTTTTTTTTTTTTTTTGTGATTCTTGTCAAAATGTAAAGAAATTTCTTGAAAGGAACCTGGATCTTGGTGACGGTCCTATAATGATATACATCTCTTTTCTGTAAATGAGCTTTATACTTTTGTTCTCTATGAACATTGAAAAGATCTTTACTTTGTACAGTCATAAAATTTATTCATTTCGAAAAAAAATTCCATTTGAAACAACTTGAGAATAAATAACACTGTATGTATTTGCTGAAGTGGAATTTACAGAATACAGAAATTCCAGTGGAGTGAAAATTGCAAGTTTTGAAAAACAAGTAGAAAAGGCAACTTTAATAAACTTGGTATAAAGTTCTCAGAGGCTCCATATAGGTTTTCCAAACCAAGGTCGCAATTGAAAATAACACTTAAATAAATCAAGAAACTATGATAATAGCATTTAGTGAATAGATCATGTCATTAGTGTAACAATCCTTTAGCAAAATTAAGTTTTCCCTCTGGTTATAAGTACAGTAATTATAATTTGAGTCACAGATGCTAAACCTGTAGTATTCTTAGGAAGTATAGTCCAATCAGATGAATTTTTAAGACTTAAGATTACATCTTGTGTCAATCATTAACTACTACTGTAACATTCCACTTTCCTCTTTTCCACATAGAAGATGAGATTTATAATTGGACCTTCAGTTTTTTTCAAGTCTAATAATTTCAAGACATGTAATTCAGTCAAAAATAATTCCAGTACTTGGAAAATGCATGGTAGTGAGATTTTCTTTTCACAAGCATCTCCATTTCTTTTACATGAAGACAACCTTAGCTATCTTAAATTGTGAATGGCTGAAGAAGTAGTATCTCCATGTCAAAACATATGATATTCAGGACCTGGCAGCCAAGTGTGATAAATTAGTACATATAAGTGAAATTCAAACTGAAGCAGAAATCCCACACTTGAAATTATATTATGTAGTGGCAATTAGATTAACCAATTAATGACTGAAGTACTATTTTGTCCTAGGATTATACATTACAGCTATCACATAATAACTATGATATATAATATTTGAATAATTTAATATCTTTGCAATACTTAGCTTGAGTAAGTATATCCTGAGGGGATAGTAAATAGGAGAATTTCTAGGTATGATAGTTACTTCATCAGACGTTTCTGATTTATATCTCCTTCCAACCAGGATTATTATGGACATAAAACAATTCTGAAAGGTCCTTCAAAAATGTTCAAAAGATTAAGTAGGGGAGAGAGAATGAAGTCTATATAAAGAATTTGTAGGATAACAAAGAATATAACACTCAAAATGTCAACAATAATATTTTTAAAGCGTATTTACTATACAAAACTCATATAAACTTCATCATTTTAGACAGAAGTATTTAAAATGGTATTTCCTTCATTCATGGTTTTGAAATACAGTTTTGTTCTTTATGGTAATTTGGACAACTTATATACACACTAATTCAGATCATTAAAATGAGAAAAATAACCAAAACCTACTCTATAAACGTAGAATAAATGTACATTTATGAAGATTATATATCTGGTATTTTGGAGTTTTAGGATAATTATAAAAAATATTCTATGAAAATAACAAATGTTCAAAATACTCCTCAATATACTACCAATAATGAGTTTTAATGGAAGGAAGAAAAGATGTTGATTTTTGTAGCATAAACTAAAATATTAGATCTTTATTTCTAATAGCATTGGATATTTCTTCCATAGATCTTTATTTCCAATACAGTTGAAAAAGGATTAATACAAAAGAAGAAACCATAAATTAAATGAAGAGGTAAATCAAATAAATATAAGAACTGCATGTAGGAAAATTGTAGTGAAAAAAAAAAAAAAAACTAAACTGACAGTTTTGGAAATACATATTATGCTGTTAGTAGATAAGACTAATATGTACAAGATGTCACTACTATCCCTAAGTACTTTTTAAGTATACTTTCAATTAAAGAAGATCCTCAAAGACTCATTGTTAAGAATATGACATGATAAAGTGTGTTTGGACAAGTAAATGGGTGTGAAAAATAAGCCAACTTGAAAATGAGATCAATTAGTGGTAACTCCCCTCAAGAGATTTTATTATAAAAGGTGTAAATGGTAGAAAAATAACCTAAAAATATAGTGTGATAGGTATGAAAAGAACATTATATGATAAAATTGTCATATTAAATGATTAGGGGGAATACAGTTGCTCCAGGTAGGGTATGATTTTCTACTGGGAAAAGGATGTTCAAAAATAAAATAAATATCTTAAATTAAAAACAAAGAGCAACTTATATTCTAGTAATTTAGAGAGCTAACATCCAAGATACTTAGGGTGTTAGGTAATAAGATCTCTAATGTTAAACACTTCTTTTCTAGGAAAGATTTGTTCAACAGAAACGTAATGTCAGGCACAAATGCCAGCCAAATATGGAATTTTAAATTTTCTTATAGCCACATTTTCTAAATAAGTGAGAGAAAAAAAGTACACATTTTAATATATTTTAATTAAACCATATATTTAATATATTATAATTTCAAATGTAATCAATATGAAGCATTATTAATAGGATTATTTTATATTTTGTGAAGCAGATCTTTGCAATCTGGCATTAAATTTATATTTCCCCCATCTCAATTTGGAGTAGCCATACTTCAAGGTCTAATAGTAACACGAAGTCAGTGGATACTTTCTGATACTGCAGCTCTAGAATGTGACTCTCTCAGTTCTCCCACTTCACCTGAGCAGCCTTACCTATGAAGCCACTTATTCTAGATGGCCAATTACCGTAGTATCTTATTTCAACTTATTTATTTGCATTTTAGAAGTTTTATTTTTATATTTTAATTATTTTTAAATATCTATTTAATATTTTGTGGCCTCTCCTGATGTTTTACAGAGTGGTTAAAACTTGCTTCTTGATCTGCTTCTTGATCACTATTCTACCTACTGATTTTCCATTAGCACAATGTTGACACAGTAGCCTCTGCTCTTCAATTTCTGCTTCATTTTTGAGCTCACATGATTTTTGTTTTCTTTTTCGATTTGCTTGCAAAGATAGTTGTTTATTTTAATCTGTCAATTTTAAATGTTTATTAGGGAACATTCTTTTATCAAACTACTAAGTCTGCTGTATAGATAGAAATCTACAGCTCACCTTTATCCTTTAATTCCCCTTGATACTTTTCCAATGCACCCTCCACTCAGGCAGCAGAGTGAACTATGAAAATACTAACCTTTTAAAATATAAAATATAAAACTGTTATGTACCTCTGCAAAGAACAGGGATGTAATCTACTTTTCATAATGTAGCCCTTGACTATTTTCCTATCATCTATTTCCAGTGTATTTATTTCATCCCTCCAAAATCTCACTATATAAAAGTGTTCTCAGTGCAGATGTGGCACACTTTTTAATGCCTCCAGACTTTTTCTTATGCAGAATCTTGCCATCGACCTGCAACACACTTCTATCCTTCAACCTTAGTTGCCTCCAAAATCTATTACTACTACTACTACTAATAATAATAATAATAATAATTCTCATTCCTGAGTTAGATGAAAATTACATATTTTGTTTTATTCTTCATCTTCCCATTTGTAAAATAGATTACCCCTCAATTGCAAAAAAATTCATTTGTTATACTTAATTTTTTACCTAAATATATTTATTAGACTTTTAATTCCTAGAAGGCAGAAGCCATACATGTTTGCATTCTTTCTTTAAATCTTTAATTTATGTATTTGTTGAAAAGCCTGAAATCAATGGTCCCAGTACTTGGCAAACTTTATACATCCAACAAAAGGAGGTTCATTGAACATGTGATGTGGAAATGTGGTTCTGAGTTTGAAGCTTCTACACAAATAGTTCCTCTTTGTAAATGTTTTAACCTAGTCTTGTGCATTGTTTACGTTACACTAAAGTTGAAATCAACACATATTAGAGTGAACAATACAAAACAAGTTCTATTCTTCTTTATTGTAAATTTAAGCAGCATCATTGAATAAGTTAAATAACATTCGTCTCATTCATCTGTCTTTATAGTACTAACAACATATGGATGATTCCACTGCTGAAGCCCAACATCATTCACCTAAGATACTTCATTTTTAATATTAAGCAAAGGATGAAGATTCAAAAATTTATTTCAAATATGAATGTAAATGATTTTCCCTTAGGAGCCATCTACACTTTCCTACAAGAAAAAGAGGATAGAAAATGAGTCACTCAAGAAATTCATTTTCTTGTTTTTCATATAACAGAACTAATACATTAAATATTTTAAATAAATTATTTTAGGTGAAACTATAATTATTCTAATAAACAATTTTGTTATTAAGTATTAGTTTATAATTTATTTAGAGCAAATGGGTTATTTGCTATTTTCTGTAGTAGACAATCCTCTTTAACTTCACATTTACTAAAAGACTGGCAAACAGCATCAAGACTTTATAAAACAGAATAGGACATTCTATTTTTTTTTAAATAATATTTACCCATGCTAAAAACTTTCTGAATTTCAGACACTGTAATATTTATGTGATTTTTATACATAGCTTCAGTAAACTTAAAAACATATAATTTCTTTTAAAAATCTTAAACACTAAGACTAATGAAAAGATATTATACTGAAATCATTTAAATGTAAATTATCATTGTAAAATATGTGAGGTAAAATAAAATATTTAAAAATGTTTTATTTATTCCTTGTAGAACAGTTCTTAAAGTGTATAAAATATATGATCTCAGTTATTCTTATGAAAACTCTCTGCTCTTCCTGATTTGAAGAACTTGACAATAGTGTTTTACATTGTCTTATTTCACTTGGCTATAACAATTCTAATAGGTTATAATATAATTTCTGAAGGATATATAAATTGCATGTCTTTTATGTCAGAAAGTAAAACTGAAGTCCGAAAGTAAAACTGATTTTTGTTTTCTCTATGCCCCCCAATTTTCTAGTATAATCTGTGAGTCTCTTTGCTAAAACACAATCTATCTTCAATGGTTCTCTCTAATAAATGTTTTCTCCTCAATTTACATTACATGTGATAATTATTTTCTTTTGAAACTGCAAAATTTAGATGACAGGTACAAATCATGAATACATTCATTTTCATTAAGAAATAAAAGTACATGGGTCAGTAGAATAGCAAAAAAGAGATTAAGTGATGCCACCTTAATGAGTTAAAATATTGTTTTGTTGTTTTATTTTTATTGTTTAATATTTGAGTGGATTAAAGAAAGAAAAGTAACAGAATAATATAGAAGGTTTCCACTGTCCAGTTTATGTCAGTACCATCTGAGAATTTTTTTCTTGAAAGCATCGTCTATGAATTTTAATAATATATACTTAGTTTAAAAATATAAAATATTTATGTGTTTTATTTAAAAATAAAAAAATTACACATATTCTTTACTTAAATATTATTGAATTATTTAAAATTAATTTAGCTTAATATAGAGCATTGAGTCCAGGATTATTAATTTTGCAGATTTTTAACATACTTATCTTTAGTTACATTGAATTAATTCCAATTTTATCAGTGTTTACTCAATCTCTTGTTCACCTATCAAATAAACATTAGAGATTGTGTTAGGTGTTGGGTGTACCCAGAATTTTTAATGTTATCACTGCCCTTAAAAATCTCTGTATGGTAAAAAAAAAAAAAAAAAAAAAAAACCCTAAGGAAAAAAAAAGTATGGGTGGGGATTTATTCTTTTACTTTTGTATTTGTAGTAAAAGGATTAGTGGAATTATGCTAATAAAGTTTGACCCTAATTCAGACATTTGGTTTCTGTATTTGCTTCCATCCCATTTACTACATGTTATTAAATATCAACTATATGAAGTAGTTACTTTCACATGGAAAGGTGGTGCAATCTTAAACTATAATCATAGAATATCTTCACAATCAAATTATATATGTCAAATTTAATAGCAAAATGATAAGTAGTAAAAATAATAATTAGTTTTACAAAATAAAAATTGGAATTAGACTTCTAGTTACAATGTTTACTCTCCCCTCTATACAATAAAAAAATAAAATTAAACAAACTGAGTAAGAATGATTTTAAGTGGCATTATTAGAGAAATGACTTTGCAAATTAAACCACAACCCCTGAACTGGAAAGGCACATTAATCCAAGGAGTAAAAGTGAAAACACACTAGCTGAACCCAAGTTGCTACAGCCATCAACTGGTAGGAACACTTCAAGGGTAATATTGATGAACTTCTAGAAGCTGGGCGTAAGTCAGCACAACAGTGCAAGTCTCCTGAAGTAACGTTAGCCTCCACTCCATGCAATTTTATGAAGGGAACCCCAGCAGTTACTGTTGATGAAGATCCAACATAGAAGACTGTATAGGGGTTTGGCAGAGGGAGAGAAAGGCAAATTATCTTGAAATATATCCAGAATTTTCTTTATAATAAAGTATTACTCATTACCTAAAAAGCCTTCACCAGAACTTATCACTCGCCTGGTGGGGGCAGATTCTGCTTATCTGACCCCTATTTTATATAAGGATAAAAGAAAGTTATGTTGATAGGACAAAATATTGGATAACAGAGCCAGAGAATCATTCAAAGACTAAAGTTCAATCATCATATTCTAGAATCTTTCTGCTCTACCCTACACAGCTTATCACCACAGCAACAGGGCTGCAATTTAATAATGCTGATTACAGCTGAAACAACTCCAAAGTCACACCCTTTCTGAAAGGGAATATTACAGAAAGCAGGAAGTAAACAAGGGAGATGAAACTCAGTACACTAGGAGAATTTGAAGTTCTTGGAATCCCTAGCTATAGCAAACACCAAATATTCGCCAACTGCCATCCAGATTAACACCACCAGTTCTCATTAACACGCATTTGCTTCATTTTCTATTTCAAGACACAACACATACACATTTCAACAAAAAAATTGCAAGTCATGCCAAAGAGGAACAAAAGATGTTTGACGTATCTGACAGAGAGTTTAAAACAACTATAGTTAATACGTTAAAGGTGCTAATAGAAAAAGTAAATAACATGCAAGAACATATGCATGATGTAAGCAAAGAGATAGACATTCAATAAAAGCTGTAAGAAAAAACAGTTGAAAAATATTCTAACAGAAATGGAAATGCCTTTGATGAACTCATCAGTATACCATATCTAGCTGAGGAAGGAATTTAGAAAATCCACAGGTTTAAAGACAGGTCAATAGAAACTTCCATGGTGAAATACAGAGAGAGTAAGAGAATGAAGCAAATAGAAACAAAACAGAATCTCTAAGAACTGTGGTTAAGGGCTTAATTAGGTCATCTCAAAATTTTTACATTGAAGTCTTAAGCCCCAGCACCTTAGAATATGACTGTATTTTGACAGCATCCTTAAAGTGGTAATCAAGCTGTGATGAGGTCATTTGGGTGGGTTCCCGTCTAATATTACTAATGTCCTTATAAGAAGAGGGTTTCAGGACACAGATACATAGAGAGAAAACCATGTGAAAATGCAGGGAGAATACGCCATACACAGTCCAGAAAAAGAACCTTTAAAAGAAACCAGTCATTCTCACAACTTCATCTCAGAGTCTAGCTTCCAGAATTTGAGAAAAAAAAAAAAAAAAAAAATCTGTGGTTTAGGCCATATTTGAAAGAAACATATATTTGAAATAAAAATGACAAAGAACTCATCAAAATTAATAACTTACACAAAACCAAAGATCTAGAAAGCTCAGAAAAACATCAAACTAGATAAATACAAAAAAATTCCAGATCTATGGCTCTGATCTGATTGCTTTTGTTCCATTCACCAAATTTCTATGTTGGTACTTAAACACCAAGGTATTAGGAGGCAGGGCCTCTTAAGTGTAAGTGATTAGGTCATGAGGGCAGATTCCCTATAAGTAGAAATTCCCCATAAGTAGTATCCTTCTAAAAGAGCCTTTTACCTTGTAACATACAAGGACACAGTGAGAAATGATATATGTCAACAACAAAATGCTTGCTCGCCAGACACTGAATCTGCCAGCACCTTGACCTTGGATATCCCAGCATCCAGAATTGTGCAAAATAAATTTCTGATGCATATAAGACATCCAGTTGTAAGATATTTTGTTATTACAACCCAGTTGGACTAAGACACGTAAGTATACTATATTCAAGTGACATAAAATCAAAGACAAAAGGAATATCATTAAAATGGTCTGAGGAAAAATATACCTTAATTAAGGAGAAATAAGGACAATGGTCAGCAAGAAAAAAAGAGTAAAATATTTATTTTTTTAAAAAAGCAACTTAGAATTTATACACAGCTAAAGTATCCTTCAAACATTGAAGAAGAAAAACAGATTCTCAGACAACAAAAAATTTATCATCAGCAAATTTGTCCAGAAAAAATTATTTTAAAAATTACTCATTGAGAAGGGAAATCACCTAGATCAGAAACTCACATCTATGTAATGAAAGAAAGAACATTGAAGAAGGAATAAATGATGGTGAAATAAAATTATTTTTCTTATTTTTAATTGAACAAAGGAATGATAAGTGTTTAAAGTAATGATAGCAAAGTATGATAATTAATTATAGTATATAGGTAAGTGATAGCAATATCATAATGGGTGGAAAGAGGTATTATTTATTTTTCAGGAGGAAGGTTTAGGGAATATTCAGTTTTAATACACCTGTGCTAATATGGTGTTGTAAAGGTGTTAAGGTTGGAGTTAGGATAGTTAAAAATGTATGTTACAAATCTAGAACAACCACTCAAGCAATATAACTGATAAGCTAAGGGATGAGATGAAATGAAATTGTAAATATTCTCAATCAAAAGCAGAGAAGCCCGGAGCAGAGGAGAAAAAAGCAGAAACAGAGAAGAAATGCAATGAATATAAAGCAATAAGAAACATAGTAGATATTAATCTAAGTATGTTAAAACTTAATTTAAATGTAAATGGTCTGAAAATACTAAGTCAAATTGTTGTAATCAATAAAAAGACTCAATTGTATGTTATTTAAAAAAAGTTCACTTTAAATATTAAAAAAAAAAAAAACCTCCAAACTAAAAGGATAAAAATATACTATTTTACCAACAATCAAAAGAAACCTGGAGTTGCTACACTAATTGTTGAAGGAACAGGCTAGAGAGCAAGAAAAATTGTCAGAGATAAAGATGAACATTACATTATGAAAAAGGAACCGTCTTCTTCTTCTTCTCCTTCTGTTTTGGCTTGACCAACCTTGAGTTTACTCACCTAAAAACAGAGCATTAAAACATGTGAGGCAAAAATTGGTAAAACTGAAGCGAGAATCCATTGTCGTTGTTGAAGACTTAAACTACTCACTTTCAGGAACAGATCAAACAGGCAGAAAATCAGTAAATTCTTTAGAGGCGACTTTTGGGACATCCTGTATATAGTTGACCTATGCAGAATTACCAATTATGTGGATCTAATTGACTTTCCATTCAACAAAAGAATATTCCATCCATCGACAGCAGAATACCCATTTTTGTCATGATCAGACTATACCTATGTGTATCTAAGAAAAGACCATAGAGTGCTCTTTCATCATGTCAATTTGAAGGGCAACACTATTAACATAATTTTAACACTGTTGATTTTAACTTGACTGATATAAGGTTTGTCTCAGTTTATACCCTGTAAAGTCACATTTTTTCCCCTTTCCATATTGTATTCTTTAAGTCACTGTGATTACTCCATGCTTAGTGAATAAACAGTTATGCTCTACTGACTCATTGAGAGCATAGGAGTTACACATAGTAATGGAAATTGTGCCTGGGAAGTATATCTTAGTATGGGATCATGAATATTTATGTACAGTTTGGGTTTTAACATGATACTACTTTATTTTTGTTGTACTTATAATTTTCAGATTTGACCATTGAGTGCTCTTTCAGTTTATTCCTCTGGCCTTCATTATACCACTACCACGGGGATTTTTTCAGTTTGTTTTCTCTGCACTTCCTTACTGTCCGTCACTGCAAGATGCTTCTGGCTCAATTTGTATTCCTGTCCTACTGTCAGACATTTCTCCAAGAAGCTCTCCTTTCTTTCACTGGAAAATGGTACTATATAAAGAAACTAGGATCTAGACACCACTGGGTGTGATCATTACTACAGGATCGTTATTGCGTCCAGCTGCTTTTAACTAACAGAGCAAGAGTACAAGATTAATGTAAAAAGTCAGTATTTTCCTATGTTTTAACAATGAATAAAATACATAAAATAAAAATGAAGGAAATCTGAATAAAGACTCTAATTAGTAATAATGGTATCAATATGTATTAATTGTAACAATGGATCCCATGCTAATATCAGAAGTTAATAATAAAACAAACGTGGAAGGGAATAGATAGGAACTCCATCTTATCTTTCGTAATTCCCTATGAATCTAAATCTGCTCCAAATAAAAGCTATTGTAGAAACAATGATTGATAGAACATTCAATGGCTTGCTAGAAATTTCATAATTCCAAATCATTTTTAGGCAAACACGCGGACTCTTAAATAATGTATCCTGGGAGTTATTGTTATTGTACTTACTTTATCAAATTAATCTTCTCTTCTAGGTACAAAGCTTCTCAGCTAAATTACATTTCCTTGCTTTACTTGTAGGTCAGTATGACTATGTGTCTAAATTTTCACTAATAAAATGTCAGTGGAAATCTTATCAATAACTCCCATCTCATTTGCCTAGAACAAAAACTTGGCCTGGGTTCACTCTTTCTTTCCTATCTGTGAATGACTAGGAAATGAACAACTTTGGCAATCATGCTACAAGGATGGCAGAACCCCTGACTATTCCTGAAATGAGTACTGGGAGCAGATTCCAAATACTCATTCTGCACATTACAAAGGACAAAAATGAGTTTACCTCCTGTCTGAGTCATTCCATTTACAGGCTTTTAAAAAATATTTATTCAGCCTTTATTTTAACTACTATAATAATACCTTCTATGTATGACTTTTTCTTTAGTGTATCCTTCAATTATATATCTACTCCAATGTGTTTTTATGAAGATGAACACAAAATTTATAATTTAAAAAATATAGAAATGCTTCAGTTATAAGGCAACTTACAGTATTGTTTAATGAGTATATTGTCAGAAATGCAACCTTATACTTTTTTGTATGGCTTCAAACTGTTTTACTATAATTCTCTTAATGTAGCTTTTCTGAATTTTTTATATAGGTATACTAAGTAATTGAAATGGCTATCAGTTGATTGTAGTAACACATAACTGTGGTTATTTTGGCACATTAGCTTCTTTTGCTCTATACTAAATGACTCCATCCTGCTAACATGACTCCATATTGCTAACATTGGTGTGTTTATGTCATTTTCAACAGCAATAATCTGTTGTTTGGGTACATAGAATTACTTGTAGTTGTTTTAAAACTTAAAAAAAATGTACAGTTCTTAGTTAAGGTGGTTACTGTAGGGAAGTTATGACACCAAAATGTCTCCTAAGTAAAACTACTTTTACCAGGAGTAAGTTGACTCAAGAGTTGAAACAAGAATCTATTTCCCCTAGATTAACCAGAATAATAGAGTATTTCTACATGATTATGTGAGATATAAATACAATTCTATCCTGTGTAAACTACTGTAATTTTTATTTCCTTTGCAATAGTACACTGATGTCGAGTCTTAGCACATGCATTTTTAAAAGGCCATTTTATAAATTTGACTCCATGTTATTTGTTGTATATGTACTGTGATTTTCCTTATCATTGTGCTTAATTTATAGAGATATAAATTAAAACTGAATAGGGAATTTGGTAGAAAGTTATTTACTTAAATTATCCTAAAATGCCTTTAATATGAGGGAGCTTATGCTAATTGTACATTGCTTCATAAAGATGTATTTTTCTGATATTTGGTTTCATTTAATGATACACTGTTTTCATTGATTAATGTCTAAGTCAATTATGTCAAACCACAGATAAAATTTCTGTTCTGTACACACTTCATTTCTGTCATCATTACCAATATCAGAAATTGTACTGAATACACATTTTTTTTTAGGCTATGAAGAATAAACTGGGGGTGGATGCCATAAAACTGTCCCACATAATGATAATCAAATGAAAATCTTCTGATAGGGAGCATGCATTATTTCCTATCTATTCACATACAAGGATGGATGACTAAGTATATAAATAAATAAAGGATAGTAGAAATTCAATGTTAAACATGTGTAAGACCAAAATTTTCATGTGGTAGGGTTTTTTTTTAATTTGTTAATGAAAAGACCTTTTCTTCTAACTGAAACCCATGCTAAAAAAAAATTAAAGTGATGTATGCACTTCAGCTGAAATTAGATTAAAGAATCATGGGAGGCTAAACCCTGATAGTACCAATGACCTCTTTGGTGGCACCTGATTGAATTCCATGGACCCTTAAGCTATGGACATACCATATAAAAACCACTGCTTTAATAATAAATGTCAGTTAGGAACTCTAATTTTATGTGCTAAGCATTTTGTTAATGGCTTTTGTTGTAATAGGAAAGCAGTTAAATTCTTCTAGGGCCTGCGTAAGGTAAGGAACCGGATCCAGTTGTGCTTTAAGTTCTCTGTCATATTTAAATTTTTTATGATTTCCTGTGTAAAATGATTCAAATACGTAATAGAGTTCTCTTTGGGCTGAAAAATATTGATTGTGATGAGGAAGTCTAGCTGAGCCTTGAAATATGAGTAGGCTCAATAAATGAAGAGGCTATGAGAGGACATTCCAGTTAAAGCAAATGCCACATAATTGGGGAATACAAATGAATGTCTTGGTAACAAGAAATACATGCTTTCATATTTGTTTGAAAGTTTAATTCTCACTTTTGACCCAAACATTTGATTTTGGGAGCGCTAACTTTCAAACATTGCTGAGCACAATGATTTATCAATTGTTCAGAGAAATTTAAAAATTAATGCTGCTTTCTCTTGGCAAGGTTCCTATACACAATCAGATATATTTGGCATTTGAAGTAACAAAGCTGCAGTTAAGTTTGCCAGGGCAGCAGTTGCTAAAACCATAGTATCTATGGTCAAATGGTGACTGCAGAATGAGATAGAATAGAAAAATACAGTGAATAATTCATTATATTAATTAATTTTATACAATAAATTATATTTCTGAAAATGTATGCTAGTTCTGCTCAATATGGGGATTACAGAAAAGTGTACCTAAAATTTAGAGAAAAAAAATACTTTCCAAGAATTAATCATTAAAATCAGCACATAATAAACTCTAGTCTATTCAGACATTTTTAATTCAAAATGGGTATTAAAATAAGTAGAAGTAAAAGAAAGACTTTTAATTGTAGTCTTTTTCAAAGGAAAAATGTGTCAACAAAAGTGAAGTTGCCTTCAGGAATTCTAAATAAAGCAGAGCCCAAGATTTACCATCCGGTACTATCCAGAGGCATACGTGCCCTGAACATTTTATTTTCTATTTTAAGTATTTGTTTTCTTTCTTAACATTTATGGTAAGGTAATGTTGCCCTTCATAGGAAGCATTAATATGGTAGTGCTTATTTTTCTTATAGATTTCCAAAAGTTGTTAAGCCTAGTTAAACAGCTGGTTTCTTAAAATTAATATTTTATGCCACCAGTGATAATGGAATATGTCATTCTCTCCTTGTTGATTTATTAACAGACATTTTTATGAAACTAAATGTCTAGCATAGGTAGAAGTGCTGGACAAGTATTAACCCATACAATTCACAGAGGCAAACCAGTGAAGTCTAAACCAAAACACATAACTAAGATAACTTGCCCAAGATCACATAGCTGATAAGTAATAGAACCAGCATTTCAATAGAGGTGTGCTAGGTCTAAACTGTGTTTTCAGAATGAAACTTTCACTCTCTTTTAAGAATTACAATATGATTTTTTTTATATATATTTTTATACATCATCCTTTTGAACAACTTCATTCATGGTATTTCTTCATTTTAAGAAAATTTTAGAGACCATATATAGTTCTTTTTGGTAGGTATATGGTAATAATTTTAGAAAAATTTTTAAATATGTTAATAGTTATCCATTCATTTGAATTATTTCATTTGTTGTACTTTTGTTTTAAAAGTGGATATTTGCTGGTTCAAGCAAGATAGCATGAAAATCCTGTAAGTTGATTGTCCTTCAGCCATGTACAAATTATAGCAAACAATACTACAACAAAATTACTTTCTTAGATACTACCCATATTCACTAGGGATTTAGTTTTTTTTTTTTTTTTATTTATTTTATTGTCAGGGATTCATTGAGGGTACAAAAAGCCAGGTTATACTGATTGCATTTGTTAGGTGAAGTCCCTCTTGCAATCCTGTCTTGCCACCAAAAGGTGTGGCACACAACAAGGCCCCCCCCCCCCGCCGGCCCTTGCTCGGCGGGTTGGTGGGCCCGGCTTTCTGTCTGTGCGGGCCCCCTTCGCCCCCCCCACCATGATCATAATTGCCATTAATTGTCCTCATATCAAAATTGAGTACATAGGATTCATGCTTCTCCATTGTTGTAATGCTTGACTAAGAATAATGTCCTCCACTTCCATCCAGGTTAATATGAAGGATGTAAAGTTTCCATTTTTTTTTAATGGCTGAATGGTATTCCATGTTGCAAATATACTACAGCTTGTTAATCCATTCCTGGGTTGGTGGGCATTTAGGCTGTTTCCACATTTTGGCGATTGTAAATTGAGCTGCAATAAACAGTCTAGTACAAGTGTCCTAATGATAAAAGGATTTTTTTCCTTCTGAGTAGATGCTCAGTAATGGGATTGCAGGATCAAATGGGAGGTCTAGCTTGAGTGCTTTGAGGTTTCTCCATTCTTCCTTCCAAAAAGGTTGTACTAGTTTGCAGTCCCACTAGCAGTGTAAAAGTGTTCCCTTCTCTCCACATCCACGCCAGCATCTGTAGTTTTGAGATTTTGTGATGTGGGCCATTCTCATTGGGGTTAGATGGTATCTTAGGGTAGTTTTTATTTGCATTTCTCTAATAGATAGAGATGATGAACACTTTTTCATATATTTATTAGCCATTTGTCTGTCTTCTTTAGAGAAGGTTCTCTTCATGTCTTTTGCCCATTGATACATGGGATTGTTGGCTTTTTTCATGTGGATTAATTTGAGTTCTCTATAGATCCTAGTTATCAAGCCTTTGTCTGATTCAAAATATGCAAATATCCTTTCCCATTGTGTAGGTTTCTCTTAGCTTTGGTTGTTGCCTCCTTAACTGTACAGAAGCTTTTCAGTTTAATGAAGTCCCATTTGTTTATTTTTTGTTGTTGTTGCAATTGCCATGGCTGTCTTCTTCATGAAGTCTTTCCCCGGGCCAATATCTTCCAATATTTTTCCTATGATTTTTTTGAGGTTTTTTACTGTTTTATGCCTTACATTTAAGTCCTTTATTCATCTTAAATTAATTTTTTGTAGTGGGGAAAGGTGTGGGACCTGTTTCAGTCTTTTACATGTGGATATTCGGTTCTCCCAAAACCATTCATTGAACAGGGCATCTTTCCCCCAAGATATGTTCTTGTTTGGTTTATCAAAGATTAGGTGGTTGTAAGATGTTAGTTTCATTTTCTGGTTATCTATTTGATTCCAAGTGTCTATGTCTCTATTTTTGTGCCAGTACCACACTGTCTTGACCACTATGGCTTTGTAGTACAGCCTAAAATTTGGTATGGTGATGCTCCCAGCTTTATTTTTATTACAAAGAACTGCCTTAGCTATACGGGTTTTTTTCTGCTTCCATACAAAATGCAGAATCATTTTTTCCAAATCTTGAAAGTACGATGTTGGTATTTTAATAGGAATGGCATTGAATAGGTTGATTGCTTTGGGAAGTATAGACATTTTAACAATGTTGATTTTTCCCATCCATGAGTATGGTATGTTCTTGCATTTGTTAATATCCTCTGCTATTTCCTTTCTGAGGATTTCATAATTTTCTTTATAGAGGTCCTTCACCTCCTTCATTAGATGTATTCCTAAGTATTTCATTTTCTTTGAAACTATGGTGAAGGGAGTTGTGTCCTTAATT
>CAUYPK010120277.1:0-23059 GCA_963574355.1 Loris lydekkerianus
TTCGACTACGCGCTCGGAGATCGCTCCTCAGAGGTCCCTCCTCAGAAGCAGCATAACAAAATCCAAACTTGGCAAAGAGCCACAGTATACAAAATGATGATAAGAGGCAAAGAGCCGAAATTCATTTTGGCCGGGAGCCGCGGCTCTAGCCACGTGTTCACCACCCCTGCATTAGATGGTAGTTGTACACATGAGGCATGTCGGAAGAAAATATAGTTTGGAGATACAGACTTGGAAGTTGTTATCCTAGAGATCATTGAAACCAAGAACTCTGATAAAATCATCTCAGCTGTGGTCATATGCACAATGTTTGTTTGTTTGTTTTGGATTATCAGGAGGCTACATGCAACTAAGTTACATTGTTTGCATTTGTAAGATAACTGAGGTGTAGGTGTGTCCTGAGTTTTGATGATAACTCTGCAGGACTCAAGGAGAGTGGAATTACAAGAACTCTGGCTGAGGTGAATATTTAAAAGAGGCTTGCAATTCATTTGATGCAGTTGTATGCATTAAATCTCTACTCAAAAGAGACCATTGGGCTATCAAACTAAATTCCTACTCAATACAATAATCCACTCAAATGCATCTCAACCTCAGATTAATACCTGTTATAGGAGGTTTTGTAACCATTGCTGGGCGACACATTTAGTGCAAAGGGGGCAGGTTTTTGGTTTCAGGCCCCTCTAAATTAAATGGACTTTCCATTTATGTATGTGTTCCTCACTGCTTTCTTTTATCCACCAGACCATCCAAGAACACCTTGTTCAATGTAGAGCTATTCAAGTATCTAATCTAGTAATCTAGAAATGTTATCAATTAATGAACAAGGCTAATCTGGGATTATATGATTTTCCAAAACTCACATGACCTACCTGTGATCATATTTCTTTTTCTGTTTTCATGATTATAAAACATCTACACTTTTTTTCATCAAATCATCCAGTTTTGTGTTTTTGGTAATAACAATGTCCTTTGTAAAAGTGATCAGCTTTTTCACTAGCGATCTACTGACTGTCATTTTGCATGGAAATTAGTTACCCCTCAGTCAAAACCCTCTTTTCTGGGTGTTGGAGGATTTTGGAAGGAGCAAACCCCAAGCTCCAGAAAATGGGGACATTTTCAGGGTTTCTCGGGGAGTTTATAGTGGAACTAAAGCTGCCATCTTGTACCCATTTGCAGGCAAAACCCATTCCCCTCTTTTTAAAGGAGAGGCTGGGAGATAGATGAATCCAAAGTTTTAACAAGTCAATCTGTTATTGCAACATCTCCCTCTGATGAGTTAAGTGCAAATGAATCAGAACCAGATGTACCAATTTTCCTGAAAACAATGTGCTTAAACTTTGGAAGAGAAGGAGGGAAGTTTTTAGCAAAACTCTCAAAGATGTGTGGCTACATGATATATAGGTAGCACTTGTCCTGCTTTTTGGTACTCCCATCATGGGGAAAATCCTATCAGAGCTCCAGGGAAGGCAGGGCCATGAGGGTGGGGATGGCACCCACCACGCGATACCCACTGTGACTTTCTTTAGCTCTCGTTTTCTCTGAGGTCATTTTTGGCAAATGGGTTTTGGATGAATAAAGCAATCATAAGGAATCAATTCTGGAAAAAAAAATCCAGGCATAGACTTTTAACATGCATGTCTCTTGGACCGTGATGAGATTCAAATTTTCAGATTCAACTACAGTCTCCTGAGTCCTTGTTAAGTGCAAAGTTTTGGGCTTTTAAACACTCACATGGTTCTTTTTCCTCCTTGTCAATCCAACAAAGCTCTGAGGTGGCAGGATTAAGAACACTTTACAGATGAGTAAAAGCTTCGAGAAATGAAGTGACTTGTGCAAGGTCACCCAGGTAGGAAGCAATAGAGCTGTCCTGTCCCTCACAGTGGGCACAGATGGCTATTTGAATTTAGATTGGTTGAATCTCAATGAAATTAAAACCTCAATTATTCAGTTGCAGCTCTATTGTCAGATGTGGCAATGGCTACTCTATCGGATAACACAGAGGGAGAACATCCCTCATTGTAGACAGTTCTATCATGCAAGGCTGCTGCAGAGCCCGAGTTTCAGCTAACTTCTTTATGACAAAGTTCCTCTGTGCTCCTTCCATTATGCCAAGCTGAGTCATCTCACATAACACAAGCAAAGGAAAAGAAAGGCAATTCCTCCTGTGCACCACTGCAAACTTTCTCCCTCTCACCTCGGGTAGCGTGTACCCTGAGACTCAGGCCGATTCTTTCTAAGTCTGCTTTGTCCATTGTGATGGAACAGCTGAGGGCCGGGAGTAGCACAGATTGAGTTGGCTGTTCTACTACCCCACGTTTCAGGGACAGGGTTGATTGTTCCGCTTCCTCACGTTTCAGGGACATCTTGGGACAATGGCAGAGGCTGTCAACTGAGGCAGCATCAACACTTGGCAAAATTAGAAAGGAGTGCAAAGGGTACCAGCATTCTAGAGTGGAAAGATGGTGCAAATTTAGCAGAAAAGATTTGGGTCTGAATTCCTTAGCCTTGGGCAGGATGTGAAGAGGGGGTGGTGCCATCTCCCTCTCAGGCATGGGAGGATTCAGGTGTGAGACCAGCTCTAAGACCTCAGCAAAAAGCTAGGTGCCTCCTCTTTGGCCACACATGGCTTCCTCTTTCCCCATCTCTCCCCACCCAGTTGCCATCCGTGCTAAAGAGAACACTCTTCGATTTCAACCTGTTCCTTCCATTTTCAAAACTAGACGTCAGGAGAACTCCTGGTAATATTTTTTACAATGTGTAGGAATTACAGCAACCCTTCTCAGATGCACATCTTCCTTTCTTTCCCCCTGCATTCTCTAGTCTTGCAAAAATAAGCATCTCCCCCATGTTAATGCACATATTCAGGTAGGCTTGAGGTTGAGTAAGGAGAGGACAGTCAGATTTACTCAGGCAAAGCCAGTACATTTTAACCCTGACCATTTCCACTGCTCTTCTCTGTTCATTATCTGCATTGAAGCCTACTCGCTGTAGCTCTACTGAAAAGTATAAATTAAAAATATTTAGTATTCAGCATCTGGGAAAATACAAAGTAGAATAGAAAGTTAAGAACATAGAGCACAATACAGGCTAGATCGGAGATCCTAAGGAAAGAAACGACATTGAAATAAGGACATTATAATTGATTAATTATAATTATAATAATAATTGATTAAGTAACTAGTAACAATGGATCAATAGTTATCCTTATATTTGACTAACGCTTTATTGAATGATTTATAGAACCTGCCACATAATAGAGGTTTTATGAATATTTCTTGAACGGTGTGAGGGAGATGAGCCCTCACAGGTGCAGTTATTTTTGGAGGGGACCCAGCTCACTAGTGGCAGAAGGCCCTGGGTCTCCTGAGCCTAATTCATTGCTTAGAGTAGAGATCACAACTCACCATTATTCAGCAGTAAAAAGATACAGTGTAAGAGGCTCTTTTATTTCTGGGATACTTCTGCTGAGTTTCCCAACAAATCTTGGAGGTGGGCCCCACAACCCCATCCTGGTGAGAAATGATTCTCACAGAGTGACACAATGATAAGAAACGCAGTAAGCATTTCAACCCTGGGAGTTTCACTTCACCTGCAGTGCTCTTTCCACCACACCCCAGGTCTTTCCTCTCTTGTGCTGTTGTCACAGAAGCCAAAGGAAAAATAAATTCAGAAATGCACTATTTCCAAATT
Source organism: Loris lydekkerianus (assembly GCA_963574355.1). Lineage (NCBI taxonomy): Eukaryota > Metazoa > Chordata > Mammalia > Primates > Lorisidae > Loris > Loris lydekkerianus. The sequence continues at coordinate 3,694 of CAUYPK010120277.1, forward strand.
AGGGCATTAAATATCTGTGGGTGACCTGTGGGATGATATCTCTCACACCCTGGGACAGGAAAGGGAGGCCAAGGGAAGTCCCCTGGTCAGTAACTCCTGCAGACCCTGGAACAAAGGCTCTGATATTGGCTTTGATTAGAGAGCAAATCCGTTGTGAATGTCTGCTTGGGGCTGATTTCAGGAGAAGTGTCTTGGTGTGCAGAGAACGTGCAGTGCAGTCCGAGATGCCCAGGGCCCCGTCACCAGGCTGCTCAGAAGCTTCTCACTGTGTTTCTTTCCTTGAAGACGCTCTCGGGGAGGCCTGTGCTGATGTTCTGGGTTTGCTTGTGTTCCGCGTGTGTCTTGGTGTATAGTAGGGTGATTCTTTTTTCTCCAGTCATGCGTTGTGTGTTTTATGATCTTCACATAAAAGAAGAGAGGTGAGAGAGGCTGTTGTTTGGGTGAAGAGGAGAAAGGGGAACATTGATGGGAGGCAGGAAGCAGAATTATGTAGATTTCATTGGCCTCATTCTAAAGCAGTGAGCTCTGTTTTCATGGGGTTGCAATGAACAGGCCCATAAAGATAAACCATGTTTCACCATTATTGGGCCAGAAGATGACAGTTCCATTCTCATCCTTCCTTGGAGCGCAGGTGACGACTCAGCTATTAACTTCTGTTAGCCACAGGGACTCTGAGTTTCAGTGGAACCCTTTTAACTTGTCTGGGTGTGTAATAACGATCCTGTATCTTTGTAAAGGGACATAGTTTACAAAGCTCTGCTCCATGTTATCCTGACTGTGGTGTGAGCTTTAGACTAACCCCATAAACTATCCATGGGTGATTATTGCTCCCATTTTCCTAAGGAGGGGACTGAGGCCCAGGGAAGTTAGATAAGTTTCTAGAACATAGGCAGTACTGGGCTTATAAAGAAGAGAAGGGAACCGGTATTTACTGCTTGTTAACCTCACACTACCCACCCTCTTGAAAGAGGACCCTAAGGGATTAAAAGTCAACCGTCCATTTGATCCTGCAACCCATTACTAGATATCTGCCCAGAAGAAAATAAAAATAATTTTGCCACATGGACATTTGCACTAGATTGTTTATTGCAGCTCAACTCACAATTGCCAAGATATGGAAGCAACCCAAGTACCCATCAACCCTGCAATGGATGAACAAACTGTGGCATTTGCATACCAGGGAGTACTATTCAGCCATGAGAAAAGATGATGACTGTGTATCTTTTATGTTTACCTGGACGGAGTTGAAACACATTCTTCCAGTAAAGTATCACAAGAATGGAAAATAAAGTATCAGATATGTTCAATACTGATATAAAACCAGTATATAAACAACTATGAGCTCACACAATGGAAAAAACCCAAGTGTAGTGTAGGGAAGGGGGGAGAGAACCACGAGGAGGAGGGAGGATGATTGGCAAGCTCTCACCTAAGGTGCACGGGGTCAGGGTGTTCAGCACGGTCCCTGGGTGAAGGGCTCAACTACAACTTGATCTTTACCTTAGAAACGAAAACAATGTAACCTAAACACTGTACCCTCATATCAGTATGAAACTTTAAAAAAGAAAAGAAAAAAAAATAAGAAAGAGGACCCTGAATCCTAGAGAGGGGCCATCCTTGGCCTGAAGTCATTCAGTGCAGAATCTGCCAACAACTGGGGAGACTGGGTCAGAATCAGACAGACACTGAGCCTGCTGCCACTAAAATTTCCTCTGCACCCCCAGTCTGTGCATTGTGGTGGTGGTGGGGGGGGCGGTGAGCTTTGAAGGGAAAAAGACCTCAGCACTGATTACCCCAAACCACTGGCAAACCAAACATTATGTAAATCAGGACCTACCACACAAATAATAGCTCACATGTGTAAGGCACTTTCAAAGGCACTTCACACAATTCTGTGGTCTAGATGAGATTATCATCCTAATTTTACAAATTTGGAGTCCAGCCTCATAGAGGTGAGTAACTTATCTACAGTGATACAACTCGTGGGAGGCGGAGCTGGAATTCTCACACAGCCTCCCTCTGACACACAAAGATCCTCTCCTTCTAACTTGCGTTTCCCTCAGGCCAATCCTTATTTCATTTGGGTCATTTCTGTGGTCTCCTGAGCTAAATTTAACCTACCCTGTCCCCACCCTCATAATCTACAACACAAAGTTCAAACTTCTCAGCCTGAAGTTCTAGATTCTCAGGTTTTCCAAATGCATCTTCCTCTGCCTCTCAACACACACCCCACCTGTTGCCCCTGAGCTCCCCCACACCTGGCGTGGCTCTTTCACCCTCCAGTTCTTTGTGTCTTTGGGACTTGTTTCGGTCATCTGCTGAGGAATGCTGGGCGAGGGAGCCTGTAAAATTTCTTAGTGCTTCAATGCACTGAATGTGTAACCCTTTTACTTTGCTATCCCGAGATACCAACTGCTTTCAGACATAAAGATGAATATCATCCAAGTGTACCTCTCCTGCTCTCTTTTTAAACCACCCGTGTGTACACACGTACACTCACACAACCCTCAAATGCCCCGAGGAAACCCACAGCTCTGTTGTTTGAACGTGTTGTTTTCTTTAACCAAGTGGCTGTTTGCAAATGTTTTCTGATTGTAACAGCAGTGAGGTCGCCTCTCCTGGAGGAGACTGAGTTCTTTCCCTTTGAAAGATGCTGTTTACCGAAATGAATTCCACCTCCTTCTTTGTTTGGCTTTTCCTTTGTAAACAATCAAAGCCAACTGGCAGAGCTGCGGAGCTGGTTTCAGTCCATGTGGCATACGGCTTTCTTTCCTTTCCTTTTTATCCTTCTAGACTGAAGCACAGACTGTATTCTGAGCCCTACATTCCTTTGCAAGAGGCAATTAATTCCTTAAGCCTTGGCCAGTATGCACCATGAACACAGTATTATGAAAAGAAAAAGATCAGAACTGAGAAGGGTCAGACTCGGGGGGGTCATCAGAAACCACGGAGCCCAGCGTCCCCTGAGTCTTTTCACAGGACACACTGCAAGCAGCTTCTCAGAAAAATGACTCAGTGGCAGATGAAATCGGGAGAAGAAAAGGCATAGGGCAGCCTTTAATCAGCAGTCACAACACACCTGAGCATATAAAACGTCTTAGACTTGCAGTTTAACAAATTACATTCAATTGTGTTTAATTTTGCGTTTCCCACCTATATATGAAGAGGGGACTTGTGTGTGCCTGTGCAGCCATGTGTGTGTAGGCAACGCTAATTCATAGCAGAGTGGATTTGTGTCAAGGTATTTGTTAACCCTAAAGCCCCCTTACCCCCACCCTCCCCTCCACCTGCTGAATATTGGTGCCCATCAGCTGCATCTGACTCACACACACTGGGTTTGGTCTTTGTGGTCCTGGCTTCAGGTCTTTGTGTTAACATTTTTGAACTATTTACCACCACTTAGAAGTTGGGAGTTTTCTCATAAAAAGCCAAGACTCTTGCAAAACTGAAGGATCTGACACAGTTTGTGGTGGGGACAGCAGGAGTGTACCTGCTCCCCATGGGCAGGGCACCAGCTCTGCAGCTCACCACACTCCCAGGCTGACGCTACTTGCTGACGTCACAGGCTTGGTCCTCAGCAGCATTTGAGCTGACAATGCTCAGTTCAGAGCACACCCTAACCAGGCCATACTTTGCTCCTGGTACTCTCTCGCCTTTCCTTCCCAAGAGGTGACTGGTGTCTTTGATGAGACCATCTTTTGACAGGTGAAACCCAAGGACTGCTTGGAGTAGATGAGCCACTGCATATTAACAATAGTAGTGACAATTCATTGAGTATGTATTCTGTGCCAACCTCTGTTCTTAGCATTTAGCAGTTGAAGTGAATTATTTAACCCTTATTTAATCTTCACAACAACTTCATAAATTAGGTATTATTGTGATACTCCCCTTTTGAAATGAGGAAATTGGAGCACAGAAGGATTAGTACAACTTGCCCCAAATTATACACTTTATGCCTAACAAAGCTAAGGTTTGAATATAGTGAATATGCTCTTAACCACTATATTACATTTCATAAAGCAATTGTTTTACATAAGCAACATAATTTTATGTTTTGAAACTTTCTATTTTAGACATATAGACAAGTTGGAAACAATAATACCAATAATTCCCTTATATACCTCATCCTGTTTCCCTAATGTTAGCTGCTCAAATAATCATAGTACAGCTATCAAGCAGAGGAAGTTAACCTTGGCACCATGTCATTAACTTGACTACAGACCTTTTTCTGCTTTCGCCCATTTTAACATGAATGTTTTCCCTTGTGTGTTCCAGGGTCCTATCCATAATCTCACATTGCGTCTAGCTGCTACCTCTCCTCAGCCTTCCCTGTCTGTAACACTTCTGTTTTATTTTGGATTTTATGTCCTTGACACTTTTGATAAATATTGATTAGTTACTTCGTAGAATGTTTCTCAATTTGAAAGAGTCTGATATTTTCTTGTGATAGAAGGAGGTTAGACATTGTTGGCAAAAAGAGATGTATGTTCTCAGGGTATTGTATTATAACAATCAGTCCTATTACATTGTTCATTTTTCTCATTGCTGGTTGTGTATTTTGATTATTGAGTTGGTATCTACTGTTTCTCTACCATAAAGTTACTATTTGCTTTTTTTTTTTTTTTTTTTGCAGTTGATAAGTTTCTTGGGGAAGATAATTTGAAATTATGTATTAATAAATCCTGTTTACCCTTAAGGTTTTGTCTACTAAGTTTAGCATCTTTTAGTTGATTTTATCTGTAACAGTGTGCCACTGTTTAAAAAATAATCCTAAGCCTTTTGCAACCATGTGAAGTTTTTGCTTTCAATACAAAAATTACAAAATAAATAGAAAATACTGGGAGATCATAGCCAAAGTCAAGATTTTAATGTAAACTATTTGAAAGCTACTTCTTAATGATACATATTGTCTTCAATTTCATAATGAAATGGATGTTAAACTTTGCAAGTGAATTTTGTGACTTTGAGCAAGCACTATTCAGAATCTCAGTTTCCCTACTGATAAAGTGAACATCTATTATGGTCTGAAGTGTTGCTGCAGTGGTAGAAAGTCATTACAAGTGGATGTGTTAGCTTGGGCAGGGAAGTTTGAAACTGTCCCTGGCCAGCCATGGGGCTTTGGGTAGGTTGTGCGTCTTAGCTTCACTGTCAGTGTACAGTGCCTGGCACATAGTAAGTGACCAGAACATATTTGTTGAATCTGAACTTAATATATTCAACTACTCACCTTAGCAGTGCTACTTGTTAAGGACTCCAAGGTTCTAAGATTTTACCCTCCTCGCGAGGTAATACAGGCTACTCTGCCACAGTTTCATGGATACTGAAAGAAGTCACAGGCTCTTGGACCAGAGACAAAAAGCCTTATTACTCACCGTATAGCAAATGGTACGAGCTTCACCTTCTTGCTTTTGGAGATAAGGCAATCTTTGTCTTCCAAATTTGGGAGCAACATGGAGTGGCCCAGATGGATACTGCCCACAGTGAATTTGCGTCACAGCTGAGGAAGCCTGAGCTCAGGAAATCTTTCTCTTTCATACTGGAAAGGAAAAGTCCTGCTCCCTACTTTAGAGGGAGGCACTATCTTTATCTTTGCTGGTTGTTGACTATATATATATCCTTGGAAAGCTAGCCTAGAACAAAAGATGTCAGAAGAAGTGCAGAAGTAGGAGAGACTCATGCAGAATTGTCTACGACCAGCTCTGAGTGAGTTTGATGCTTCTCTTGTCAAAGACCAAATTGACCTATAAGCATTTTTGCCAGGGTTACAGAAATTCACAGAAATTAGTCTTCTTAGAAGTTCCATAACTACTTCTGGTTTTGGAAGACTCTTCATTTTGTTTGCCGGTGCCTTTCAGCTTCTGTAGAGCTTTCCAGTATAAAAATCCTACATTAATGCTCTTTTCCTTCTAAGGAGGCAACATAAGATTCCCACCCCTGATTCTGTTCTGATTCCTAATTTTAGGAGAAAGAACTCCTAAATCACAGTTCTTTCTTATCCGTATGGAGAAAACTATCTTCTCTATGTATTTGGGATGTGCTTTCTTTTTAGAACTACACCCAACTCCCTTTTGTGTCCTTTTGGCTTTTTACAGTAGAGGTGTTTAAATCATCATATCTGTCTCTGATCACGTCCTTCAGTCGTTCTCCGTAGGATCAGCTCAGCAACCTGACTTATAAAGGGGTCCAGACTATTTTACAAGACACCCAAAATAAGTTAAAGAAAATTGCCAGTTTAATATTCCAATTGAAAAACAAACACACACAATAAAAGTCTTCCTCATTGTTCACACTCAAGAATTAACTGGGCTTTACGGATGTGGGATTTACTGTCCAATTTAATCACACAGATGTTTAAAGCAATATTGTTTCGCTTTTAGAGACAAACTATTAAAAAGATTTTTTTTAATAGTTTTTATATAGAAGATTTTATATAGAAGAAGATTGCAGAAAATAATTTGGCAGCCACACAAAGACTATCCATAACGAAGACTAAACAAACATTACTATTTTGCCATATTTGCTTCAGCGTTCTTTAAAAACAAAACAAGAAAAAGAGAAAGGAGCTTCTATAGGTAAGCCCCCCTCTCCCTCCCATGTTTCAACAGTGTACTTTTTGTGTGTATGTAAAATATCACCAATTATATCATATTGAAAGTATCAATTATATCATATTGAAAGTATTTTTGACAGATTTTTTTGCATGCATCCTTATATTTTAGGCATCTATCTCTGTTGATGTATTTCTATCTGGGTTATTCATTTTAAATGATTTAAAGTTATGCTGGGAACTGAATTCTGTCATTAGATTTTCTGGGCTCGAAATCTGTGCTACTATTAGCTGTGTTACTATTAACAATTTATACCACCTCCACCATCTCTATACAAGATTATTGACTTGTTGTTAAAATTAAAAGAGGTAACATATCTCATGTGTGCAGACCCATGTGTGTGTTTGTCAGGGCTGCCGCAACCAAATACCCCAGACTTAAACAACTGATTGTTTTATCTCTCAGTTAGGGAGGCTGGAAGTCTAAGACGGAGGTGTTAGCTGGTTTGGTTTCTTCAGAGGCCATCTTCCTTCCATTTACCTTGCCTTGCAGATGGCTGTCTTTGTGCTCTGCCCTTACCTGGTGTCTTCTCTCTGTGTGTATTCTTTGTTTCTCTTTATTTGTCCAAATTTCTTTTTCTTATAAGGATAACAGATTGGGTTAGGGACCACCTAATGTTCTTACTTTAATTTAATCTCCTCTTAAAGGCCCCATCTCCAAATACAGTCATATTCAGAGGAACTGGGGGCTAGGGCTTTACCATATGAGTTTTAGAAAGACACAATTTAACCCATAATAAATAGGTGTTATTATTATTCCTTTATATTAAATGTGTACTCCTTGGGTTATTGATTTATTGCTCCACCATCACCACTGAGAAAAATTTCTATTTCTTTTCTTTGCTTTTTTTTCTTTTTTTGAGAGACAGAGTCTCTCTCAATTGCCCACACTAGAGTGCCATGGTGTCACCTTACCTCACGGCAACCTCAAACTTCTGGGCTCAAGCGATCCTCCTGCCTCAGCCTCCTAAATAGGTGGGACTACAGGTGCCCACTACAATTCCCACCCTCTATTTTGACATACAGGGTCTCACTCTTACTCATGCTGGTCTTGAACTCCTGAGATCAGGAGATCCTCCTGCCCCAGCCTCCCATAGTGCTAGGATTACAGGAGTGAGCCACCATGCCCAGCCTCTGCTTTTTGACAATTTCAAATGTCTAGCAATAAATACCTTTGTTTAATTCTCTTGGGGGCATTTGTAAAATAGTATTTTGTCATTGTTTTCTCTTTTTAGGATAGAAATCTGAAGTGTAATTGCTGAGTTGTAGAGTATACAAATCTTCAACTTTACCACGTATTGCCAAGTCACTCTCCAAAATAATGGTATCAATAAAAGATCCTACTAGTCGGTGCAGGTATTTTCTCCCTCACATCCTTGTCAAAAAGGTGTTAGCAAGTTTATTAATGTTGGCAATATTTATGCTGTAAGTTAAAGTTAATGTCTCATTATTTTCATTTGTATTTTTTCTTAAGTTTAGGTAATTTATTAACTTTTTCTGATATGAATTCTGAGAACTAATATTTGAGGGTCTTCTCAAAAACTTGTCATCTGTCCTCCCTGGTCCCTGTGAATCAACAGTTTATCTCCTTGGCCTATTTTTCTGTTGGGTTGTCTTTATTCTGTAAGTTCATAAAACATCATTGCAGATTTTAGATAATCATCTTGGTAAGTTATATGGGTTGCAATTATATATTTTTTAGTCCATACCTTGCATTTTTGTTTAATAACTTTTGTCATAAGAAGGTGTCACTTAAACGCAGTAAAATTTCTTAACATTTTCATTAATAGTTTTTGTATCTCACTTAAGAAATCTTTCTCAACCCTAGCTCATCAACATGTTGCACAATCTTGATACGTAGCAAACTGAATCCCACTTCTTTATTTTTTTGCTATTTGTTTTAGTAACTTTTAGCCACTTATTATTCTGTGTGAGTTTTATGGTCAGTTTTTTTGTTTTTTTTTTTTTTTTTTGCAAATTTTTGTTTGCATTTTAATAGTAGCAAGGTTTATAAATGAATATATAAATTACTTAGTGTGAAAAATTACAGCTTTTACAGAGAGAGTTTTCTGATTCATAGACGTGGAATTTCTTAATTCAGCCGGGTTTTCTGACGTGTACTTCAGGAAAGTTTAAGACATTTTCTCCAAAAGGTATTACATACATTTTGTGAGTTTATTTTTAGACCTTTGTATCATTTGTTACTATTACAATAGTATTTAAAAATTTTTATTTCTAAATGAATTGAGAAAATTTGGTAATTATTTCAGTTAAAATTTAGGAAAATATTGGTTTTTATATCTTGATTTAGTATTCAGAACACTTGCTGAATAGTTTTGAGGTTTTAGCTGGATTTTTTTGTATTTTATATAAACATAAACATCTGTGAATATGGGCTGGTTTCATTCTATCTGACTATCCTTGTACATTTTCTCCTTGTTTTATTTCATAGCCTAGAACTTTCAGTACAATGTTGTGGAGAATGGAATCAGGAAATTGTTTTGTTTAGTTTCTGTTTTTAAAGAACTGCTTCTAATGTTTCACCATTAAAAGTGAGGTTTGTTTTGGTTTTTGTTTATATGATTTCTCCTATTAATGCCCTTTTTTTTATTATGAAAGGGAGTTAACATATGCATGCATACATATACATACATATATACATTGTACATCTTAATTAAATCTTAAGTTATCGTGCCATATTTTTATGTCTCAATAAAATTTATTTGCCAGTATTTTGTATATGTATGACTTCTGCGTCTCTCTTTATAATTAAGAATGACCTATAACTTTCATCTCTTATAAGTCCTTAGATTTTATGTCAAGATTTGTATCTTCAAAAATGAGTTGAGGGTCCTTTTAATTTTCTTTATTCTCTAGAGTAACTTATGAGATACAGCCTCTTTCTTGAAAGTTTGTTGTATGTCACATATGAAATAGATATAGCTTGTTTGATTATGTTTTATTGCATTTAGTTTTTTAAACCACTGTATTAATTACTTTCAAGAAACTTCATTTTTTTCTCATTAAGTTTTAAGTTATACTTTTATAAGGAATTTTCTAATCTAGTAAATTTTCAAAATTTCTTGTTATTATATTATTGATAATACTTTCTCTTACTATTTTCAGAGTCTATATCTATAGATGCTTTTTTCTTCTCAATACTGTGGATGTTCTCTTTCTCTTTCAATAAAACTTGCCAGAAGTTTGTCTATTTTGTAAGTCCTTTAACAAGTTTATGGTTATACTTTTAAAATACCTCTCATCAGATATAACATTACATATTGATCCCATAGCTTACAGAGAACATATTTCATTATCAAATTTTGGTAGTCATTCAATAGACAATATTACGAAGACTTGTTCAGTAAATTTTGATGACTGCCTACCATTTTTAACAATTGGGTGAGATTCTTGAGCCTTTGGGAATTCATAATTCTTACCTTAATGACTGACTATCTAATGGGGTGATAGTTACATATATTCATGATATATATATATAATATATATATATATATATAATATAAACAGTACTAAAACTGAACTCTTGATTCCCTCTTCCCCCCGTGCTCCCCGTCTTGGTAAACAACACTGCCAATTGCCCCATTGCTCAGGCAGAATACTTAAAGTTACCCTTGGCTCTCTGTCTTTCAAACTTTGCATCCATTGTGAGCAAATCATGTTATGTTCTGTGTTCATGATATTCTGAATCTGACCACTTCCCACCACATTTCCCCTGAGTTATTGAAACCACTCATCAGCGGTCTTCCTGTGTCCATATTTGTCACCTTAAATTCTCAGTACCAGCAAAGGGATTCTGCTAAAACAGAGGTCAGATGATTAATCTCCTGCTCAAACTCCTGCAGTGGCCTCCCTAAATATGTACAATAAACTTCAGGTCCTCCTCACTGTGCCCATCGTCCATCCATGACCTCTTCTCTGCCTTGTATCTGCCCACTCACTTTTACTTCTTGTTCCTTGATGATACCGAGCATCTTCCCTTACAGACTTGCCACTCGAGGTTCTCTTTGTTTAGAATAATCACACCCCCTCACATCACTCCTGCAGTCCATTCAGATCTTCTCACGTCCAAGTGCCATCTCATCAAGAGGTCTTCCTTGACCTCTCTAGAGAGAGTATTCATCTCTCATCATGCCAGTGCCTTGTTGGTTTTCTCTGTCATTATAATGTAAATACCATAAGGATGTTTTTTTTCAGTTTTTGGCCGGGGCTGGGTTTGAACCCACCACCTCCAGTATATGGGGCTGGCACCCTACTCCTTGAGCCACAGGCACTGCTGGGGATATTTGTGTGTGTGTGTGTGTTTTTATGTCAGAATATGACAGGGATACACACATTTTGGTTACATGATTTGCTTTTGTGCATTTTCAGTCAAAGTTATAAGCGTGTCCTTCACCCAGCATATGTGCATTGCAGGTTTTGTTTTGTCGATGTAGCATTTGTATGCCCCAGTTCAGTCACTCTGCTGCTCTCCCAATAACCACGTGATACCTTCACTTCTATTCAAAAACACCTTCTCTCTCCTCTCTGCCTGCTTTTTTATTCTAACAATCTTGCTTCCTATCTCATCGAGAAAGTAAACTTCTACCTTCTGTCACCACAGCATCCACCAACCTACCGTAACTATCTGTCTCTCTTCCTTTAAGGGAGATGGACACCCACAGTTTTATTGAAGGCCAGCCCAGCTTCCCTTGTGCAAAGATCTATCTCCTTAGAACTGCTCAAGCACTTTCCTCTAGTGATTTCATTCTCTCCTGAATCATGAACATATTTCTCCCCTTCTCTCTCCTGGATCTCTCACGTCAAGACATAAACATGGTGTGAATGATTTCATCTTCAAAAGGAACCTTCCTTTGACTCCACTTCCTCATCCAGCAGTCCCTTCATGTCTCTGCCCCCCTATATAGCAAAGCTGTGTGCTTGCTTGTTACTTTTTCTTTTTGGAAAAGCAATTTGAAAATGAAACCAAGATAGTCAGTTTTAGTGGATCTTGAGTGAAGTCAGGAAATTGCATTATATGTTTTTAAGACTCCCTTGGTGACTGTGCTCAGGATTGAAAACTATTAATTTAAGATTTTGTGCTATTACTAGCTAAAGATGACCATAAATGAAAATGAAAGTCTCCAATTTTACTGGAAGTCAGCATTATAAAGCATTTGATTTATAAGATATATTTAGTTTACTAGGAACATGGTCATGATGGAAAAGCCGGTGTACATTTTATATTATTTCCTTGTTTATCTGACTGTCATGGAAATCTGGGATGAGTAACAGGAAATCTTAGCGTTGTCTCTATAGGCTAATGCTTGTATTTTCCAGCCCTATTGATGGGAGAAGCAGGCAGCAAATGAGGTGAGAGGAAGAGTTAGGAAAGGTGTAGGGAAATATTGATTTTTCTATTCACTAGGACTGTTTTCCAGACTTACATGGATAAGGTCTGGGGAATAAAGGATATATAACCCCCCTGTAGTATTTTTTCTTCTTTCTTTTTAAGAAAATGATTACAGTCATGTTGTTGTGCTATCAAATGTTGTTCATTCTATGTAATGATATAACTCTACTTCTGTACCCATTAACTGTCCCTACTTTATCCTCACCTCCCTGCTACCTTCCTATTCTTGGTAATCATCATTCTTTGTTTCCATGAGATCAATTATTTTCTAATATTTAGCTCACACATCTGTGAGAACATGCAAGATTTGTCTTTCTACGCTTGGCTCATTTCACATAGTGTCCCCCAGTTCCATCTGTGTTGTTGCAGATGGTAGGATTTCATTCTTTTTTGTGGCTGTATAGTATTCCATTGTATAGACATACCACACTTTCTTTATCCATTCACCTACTGATGGACACATAATTTCAAATCCTGGCCATCATGAATAGTGCTGCAGTAATCACAAGAGTGCAGACATCTTTCTGATACACTGAATTCCCTTTCTTTGGGTACAAACCCAATAGTGGAATATATGGTAATTCTAGTTTTAATTTTTTGAGGAAACTTCAAACTTTGTTTGAAAAGACAAACAAAATTGCCACACCATTACCCAGGCTAACGCAGGAAAAAAAAAAAAAAAAAAAAAAAAAAAACAGAGAAGACCCAAATTAATGAACTCAGAGATTAAAAAGGAGACATTACAATTAATTCTCCAAAAATTCCCTTTCTTCATAGTGATTTCACTAATTTATACTCACATGCTATTCTTCATAGTGATTTCACTAATTTATACTCACTCTTCATATGCTATTCTTCATAGTGATTTCACTAATTTATACTCACACAAACAGTGTAAAAGTATTTCCTTTTCTCCACATTCTCACCAGAATTCATTATTGCCTGTCTTTTTGATAAAAGTCTTTTTAACTGGGATGAAATGGTATCTTATTGTAGTTTTGATTTGCGTTTTTCTGATGACTAATGATGTTGGACATTTTTTTCGTATACCTGTTGGTCATGCATGTGCCTTCCTTTGAGAAATGTCTATTCAGATACTTGGCTCATTTTTAATTGGATTGTTTGGTTTTTTCCCTATTAAGTTTTTTGAGCTCCTTGTTATTCTAGTTATTAATCCCTTGACAGATGGCTAGCTTGCATATATTTTCTTCCCATTCTCTAGCTTGTCTCTTCACTTTGCTGATTAATTCCTTTGCCATGTAGAAGTGTTTTAGCTATAAACTTTCCTCTTATTACTGCTTTTACTGTGTCTCATAGGTTTTGCAAAGTTGTGTTTTTATATTTCTTTGTTCTAGAAATTTTTTAATGTGTTGTTGAATTGGATAAATGTGATCCCAATTATTCAATTCTGCTTTGGTTACCTGTGCTTTGAGGGTATTACTCAAGAAATCTTTGCTAAGGCCAATATCCGGAAGCATTTCCCCAATGTTTTATTTTAGTAGTTTATAGTTTTAAGTCTTAGATTAAAGTTTTTAATTAATTTTGATTTGTTATTCATATATTCCATTCTGTGTATATATATTCTATATTATAATATAGAATAATTTATATCTAATATATAATAATATATATATTATATATATATCCACTTTTCCCAGCACCATTTATAAAGAGACTGTCCTTCTCTCACTGTATGTTCACAGCAACTTTATTGAAGGTAAGTTCACTGTAGATGTGTGAATTCAGTTCTGCATTCTCTATTCTACTCCACTGGTCTATGTGTCTGTTTTTATGCCAGTATTGTGCTATTTTGGTTACTACAGCTCTGTAATATAATTTGAAGTCAGATAATGTGATTCCTCCAGTTACGTTCTGTTTGCTCAGGAAGGCTTTGGTTATTCCCAGGGCTTTTGTGGTTCCCTATAATTTTTAGGATTAGTTTTTCTATTTCTGTGAAGAATAACATTGGAATTTTGATGAGGACTACATTGAACCTGTAGATTGCTCTGGATGATATGGACATTTTAACAATATTGGTTCTTTAAAGCCATCAGCATAGAATACCTTTCCTTTTGTGTGTGTGTGTATAAATACACTTCAATGTATTTCACAAATGTTTTATAGTTTACATTATAGAGATATTTCACTTCTCTAGTTAAATTTATTCCTAGGTATTTTATTTTATTTGTAGCTATTGTAAATGGGATTACTTTATGATTTCTTGTTCAGTCTGTTTTCTGTTGGCATATAAAAATGCTACTGATTTCTGTATGTTAATTTTGTGTCCTGCAATTTTATCAAATTTACCAGTTCTAATAGTCTAGTCTTTAGGTTTCTCTAGATTTAATATCATATCATCTGCAAACAAGGATAGTTTGTCTTCTTCAAACTATGTGGATGGCCTTTATTTGTCTCTTATCTGACTGCTCTAGCTAGAACTTCTGGACCATATTGAATAACAGTGGTAAAAGTGGGCCTCCTTGTCTTGTCCAGGTCCTAGATGATGGTCTTTTAGGCTTTTTTTTCATTCAGTATATTACTAGCTATGGATCTATCATATGTGGTTAAAAAGTTGAGATAAGTTCCTTCTATTCAGTATTTTGAGGATTTTTATCATGAAATGATGTTAAATGTTTTAAATGCTTTTCGCCATCAATTGAAAGGATCATATGGTTTTTGTCCTTTGTTCTGTTATGATGTATCACATGGATTAATTTGCATATGTTGAGTCATCCTTGCATCCCTGATGTGAATCCCACTTGATCATGATGGTTAATTTTTTAATGTGTTGTTGAATTTTATTTGCTACTATTTTGTTAAGGATTTTTGCATCTATGTTCATTAAAGATGTTGGCCTATAATCTTTTATTGTTGTGTCTTTGTTTTTGGTATTGGGGAATATAGACTTCATCGAATGAATTTGGGAGTATTAAGTAGGTTTGGTATTAGTTCTTTGAACACTTGTAGAATTCATCAGTGAAGCTACAGGGACCTGGAATTTTCTTTGATGAGAGATTTATTATTATTATTTTTATGTCATTACTTGTCATTGTTTCATTCAGATTTTTGATTTCTTCCTGGTTCACTCTTGGCAGGTTGTGTTTGTCTAGAAATTTATCTATTTCTTCTAGGTTTTCCAAGTTTTTGGCATATAGATGTTCATAGTGGTCTCAAATGATCCTTTGAATTTTTGGAGAATTAATTGTAATGTCTCCTTTTTAATCTCTGAGTTCATTAATTTGGGTCTTCTCTGTTTTTTGTTTTTTTTTTTCCTGAGTTAGCCTGGGTAATGGTGTGGCAATTTTGTTTGTCTTTTCAAAAAAATGACTTTTTGATTAATTGAGCTTTTGTATTTTTTATTTTAGTTTCATTTATTTCTGCTCTAATCTTTATTATTTCTTTTCTTCTATTATAATAATTTTGGATTTGGTTTGCTCTTGCTTTTCTAGATTTTTTGAGATCTATCATTAACTTGTTTATTTGAAGCTTTTCTACTTTTCTGATATAGTCACTTTTTACTATAAACTTTCCTCTTACTACTGCTTTTACTGTCTCACAGGTTTTGCAAAGTTGTGTTTTCATATTTCTTTGTTCTAGAAATTTTTAAATTTCCTTCTTAATCCTTTCATCGACCCAATCATTGGTCATTCAGGAACATATTGTTGACTTCCGTGTTTTTGTATATCTTCCCCTATTCCTTCTGTTATTGAGTTCTAGTTTTATTCTGCTGTGGTATGCTTTCAAATTTCTAGTTTTATTCTGCTGTTGGTATGCTTTCAAATTTTTAGAAAAAAATTTTTTTCACGTTAATGTGAGGGTAAAACAACTAGGTTACAATATTTGTGTTTGTCATGTAGAGTCCCTCTTTGTAGTTGTGTCCTACACCCAAAAGGTGTTCCATACGCCATTACATTGTGCCTATTAAATGGGAGCATCCTAATCCCCTCTTATCCCCTCTACCCCCATCTTGAATTGAGTTTTTCTCTTATGTGGGTGTATTAGATCGTCTCCTGGCTTCATATTAGTATTGACTACATTGGATACTTGCTTTTCCATTCTTGTGATACTTTACTAAGAAGAATGTGTATTCGACTCCATCCAGGTTAATACAAAAGATGCAAAATCACATCTTTTTATGGCTGAATAGTATTCCATGGTGTATGTATGCCAAAGTTTGTTAACTCATTCTCAGGTAGACAAAATTTTTCAGGCTTGTTTTGTGAACTAACATATCCTCTACCCTTGAGAATGATCTATAAGCTGAGGAGAAGAACATGTATTCTAATAAATATCTGTTAGGTCTGTTTGGTCTATAGTACAGAATGATTCCAATAACTTATTAATGATTTTCTGCCTAATGCTACAGTGAAGTGTTGAGGCCTCCAGTGATTATTACATTGAGGTCTCTCTTTCTCTCTCTTTAGCTCTGATAATATTTGCATTATATATAAGGGTTCTCCAGTGTTGGGTACATATGTACATAGAATTGTTGTATCCTTTTTCTGAATTGAGCATTTTATATAGTTATATCATGACCTTCTGTGTCTCATTTTATAGTTTTTCTCTTAAAATCTATTTTATCAGTTAGAAATATAGGTATTCCTGCTCCATTTTGGTTTCTATTTTCTTTCTTTTTTTTTAATTATCTTCCTTTATCTTTATTTTCTTCCTTTCTTTTTTTTTTTTATTGTTAAATCATAGCTGTGTACATTAGTGCAATCGCCTGTACCCATTCTAAGATGCACCATAGATGTTGGTTTCTATTTTCATGGAATGTCTTTTTCCATACCTTCATGTTCAGTCTATGTGTGTCTTTATAGGTAAAGCAAGGTTTTGTTTTTGTTTTTTTTTTTTCTTTTTGGTTTTTGGCCAGGGCTGGGTTTGAACCCACCACCTCTGGCATATGAGGCTAGCACCCTACTCCTTTGAGCCACAGGCACCACCCCCTAAAGTGAGGTTTTGTTTTTTTTTTTTTTGTCCATGCAGCCATTCTATGTTTTTTGATTGGACAGTTTAGTTCATTCACATTAAATGTTACTATTGTTAGGTAAGGACTTACTTTGGCCATGTTGTTTGATTTCTGCTTGTTTTGTGGTGTTCTCTTTTCTTTTCTACATCTTTCCTGTCTTCCTTTGTTAAAAGTGATTTTCTTTGTGTGTTTTTCTTTCTTTTTATTTCTTTTGTATCTGGTGTAGTATTTTTGATTTGAGGTTATCATCAGGCTTTCAACAAATATTTCATTGTCAATTATTTTAAACATATGTCAAATCTGCTTACAAATAAATAAGTACAGAGAAATATAACAGAAATGATATCCTTTAACTCTTTCCGCCCATGCTTTCTAACTTTTGTTGTTTCCACCCATATCTTTTTATACCATCTATCTCTCAAAAAGTTGTAATTATTTTGGGGAAGCTTGTCTTTTAGTCTTTCCACTCAAGACATAAATGATTTATACCCTGCAATTACAGCAAAAGAGAATTGTGTATTTGTGTACTTATTGTTACTAGTAATTTGTATACTGTCATATGATTTCTTACTGCTTAATAAGGCCCTTTCCTTCTGATTGAAGAACTTCTTTCAGCATTTCTTGCAGGATAGGTCTGGTATTGATGAAATTTCTGTTTTTCTTTGTCAGGGAAAGTCTTTATTTCTCCTTTATTTCCCTCACCACTCAGCGTACTGGTGTGGGTGTGGATGATATAGGGAATGCAAGGTCTTTTCTACCCTCCTCAGTACCTCTTTTGCTATAAGGAGAGCCTCAATAGTATTTAACACCTTGCCTTTCTTGAATACATATGGGAAGTTGATTATGTCCACTGTATCTCCTTGTTTGCGATTCCAGAAGGTCTCAGCTCATAATAGTTATCTAAGGGTGCCTAAAAAGAATAAATCTGACACTCTAGATTTTTAGTATATTTATTCATCCATTCATTCACTCACTCAAAAAATAGTTATTGTGTGCTTGATTTATTGTGTACACTGAGAATTGAATTGGTGCTGTGGAAGCCGATTTGGGGTCTACTCACATAGACTTTCATCTAGTATTATTAATATTTTAGTTCATGCAAACAACGCGTTGCCACCAGTCTCTGGCTATGTGGTTTTGTACAAATAATTGCCCTGGTCTGTGCCTCTGTGTCTCCATATATGGTATGGGAAGCCAGAATGCATTTTAATGGATTACAATGAAGCTTAAGTGAAAAAATCGTATAAAAATATAGTTTGTCCACTATGAAGCTTCACATAAACCATACTTATTACAGCAGCCATATATAGCCTATATCTTTTAATTGTAAATTGGAAAAAGCACAAGTGTAAAGGCTGAAGTTAAATCATTTTGCCGACAAATGGGGTTTGAAAACTGCTAGTTGTCACTTTTCTTCTTTCAGAGGGGCCTTTTCAGGTTTTAAAGCTGACTGCTGTGAATGAAAGGTCTGCTTCCTGCTTTGCCATCAAGTGTAAGGGCTTGCAATGCTGTGGGGTAATGCGGTGTTTGTGGGGCCCTTAAAACCACAGACACTATGCTGGATGTGGATGGCTCTCCAACAAAATAAGCTGGCAATCAGACATTTCTCTGAATCTGTGGCCTCCGTCTCCCAGGGGGAAGCCACTTAGTGAAATACCCACAGAAAACAGGACTGTGACAACTGCTACCGACAGGGTGTAATGCTTTTTCACAGACACTCTTGCGTTGCCTTCACTGAGGCTCCCAACTTCAGAAAGTAAAAACCTTCGAGATCGCCCAGGACTAGTTCCTGGCCAGTCCTCAGCTCAGCTTTGGTCACGGTGGCATCTGCAGTGGTTATATCAGATGAATATATTTGTTTTAAAGAACAATCTTTTATTCTGTTGACAGTGAAAATGGCATGGTAGTTTTTTCATACACACAATCTCTGAAATGATAAATTCTTCTTCCTTCCTTTCTTCCTTCCTTCCTTCCTTCCTTCCTTCCTTCCTTCCTTCCTTCCTTCCTTTTCTTTTAATTGTTAAATCATAGCTGTGTACATTAGTGCAATCAAGGGGTACAATGTGCTGGTTTCACATACAATCTGAAATATTCTCATCAAACTGTTCAACGTAGCCTTCATGGCATTTTCTTAGTTATTATATGTAGACATTTGTATTCTGCATTTAGTAAGTTTTGCCTGTACCCATTCTAAGATGCACCGTAGGTGTGGCCCCACCCATTACCCTCCCTCCACCCTAACCTCCCCCCTCCCTTCCCCTTCCTTGGTCCTTTCCCCATAGTCTTGTAGTATAGTTGGGTTATAGCCTTCATGTGAAAGCTATAAATTAGCTTCATAGTAGGGCTGAGTACATTGGATACTTTTTCTTCTATTCCTGGG
>CAUYPK010120278.1:0-18585 GCA_963574355.1 Loris lydekkerianus
GGGAGCACTCCTCAGGACAAGCATCTCTTCACTGTCCTGGTGCAGGTGAGGAGGGCAGGAAGGAGCAGTCTATAACCCAAGAAGGTTCAAAGCCTTTCTTCTCCAGGAGAATCACTGTGGTTCTAGAGTAAAACAAAACTCAAACTTAGAATTATAGAATCTTCGTGTGGCAAAGATTCTTAGATATCACACATTGATTCAACAAACATTTAGTAACAATAACATGTGTGCTATGTGCCAGGCACTACTTGAACAGCCATTACTCATTTCATCTTCCCCTTTATTCTGTGAAATAGGTACACTGAGTATGATCATCTTTACTTTACAGATATGGAAACTAATGTACAAAGAGAGTTTAAGTGACTTGCCCAAGATCACACAACTGACAGGTGCTGTAACTACCCATGTACTCTGGATAGAGTCCATTGCTTCCAACAGTTACACTAGATTTTCCATTAGTACTGAGCACATATATACTTTCTGCCAGTCTTTACATTATAAGACACAATCCTTGGCCTTAAAGAGAACACAATCTGAAGTGGAAGTTTGAAAAATAGCAAGCAATTACAGTATATTTTGTTATATGCTTTAGCAGAGTACAAAAATAACACAAAAAAGGGATACCTGATTCTGGCCTGGGCAAGATTAGAGTCCCTTGGAGAAACAATGTTTGTGCTTATTTGAAAAGACATTGGCATAAACTAATGAAGGATGTGAATGAACAAATGAGAGATGTGAACAAGTGGGTGAGCTATGGATTGTAAAGCTACATGGGACTTTATAAGATATTTAGGACCTTAGGCTTTACCTTCGAGGCAATGGGGCGGCTTTGAAGGATTTTAGATAGTGGAGAGTTGGTTCCAACCACGGAGGATACATTGGAAAAAGGATACAGGAATATGGTTAGAAGGTTATTGCAGTAAATCAAGCAAGAGATGATGAGGGCCAACAATGGATAAAACACTGAGTGAATAAGGGGATGATACAAGAGATACCAAGAAGATAAATCAATAGGAGGTAGAGATCAACTGGAGGTGGAAAAAGAAAGGACTCTCTGTTTTATGATTTTGAGGACTGGTTTGATTATGGTGCTGTTAATAGAGATGGAAAATACAGAGAGAAGTATAGTTTTGAAAGAAGGAGGACTGATTAATTCACCTTTGAACATGTAGAGTGTGAGTTACCACTAGGACATCCCAAAGGAATGCTCAGGAGACATTTATTTTGTGCATATCAATCTGGAGTTCAAGCCAAAGAACTTAGCTTGATGTACAATATTGAAGCAATCACCAAGGAAAATAGAATAGAATGAGAAAAGCTAAGGACTCAGGATAGTTTTTATTAATATATTTACTCTCTACCCAGACAGAGATTCTTTTCTATATCACTTCATATACCTGATTGTCAGCTGAACTCTGAATAGTTTCAGGGTCAAGTAATTCACTAGGTGAAAAATCAATTTACTTTTTTGTTGGACAGATCCAATGATCATAAAGGACATCTCTGTTCTCAGCTGAAACATGCCTCCGGTCATAATTTATAACTTCTACTCATTGATTCTAGCTCTTCTCACTGAAGCAACAAAGAATAAAACTGTACCTTCCGCAACATACGGGTTCAATATCTGTAGACAGATATGATGATCTGCCTATAATTTCTCTTCTCCAATTAAACAGTAACCACATAATGATTTTCAGAGCCAGTCTTCACTAGAACACACTCTGGAACACCGTAATAATGCAACCATAAGAACCACATCCGGGACTCCAAAGGAGAGTGCAGTCACACAAAACATGGGTGGATTAGCCTCTCGCATTGAATGAGAGCCCATCTTCTCCCTGTTGGCACATTCCTTATTGGCCAGTTCAGCATTTTATAGGATGGGGTATCAGTCCTGCCAAGCAGTTCATCTAAGAAATAAATGGAAGCAAATTTCTTTACTGCTAGTCACAGGGTACTGCAACAACTATAGCTTCGGAGTACGGCGCTATGAATGGAGTTCTGAAGGTCATCTGGGACCTGGGTTCTTGTCATGACCTGGCCACTAACTTACTGTGGAACTTTGATAAAATTTCCTAACTCTCGGGCGCATAGGACAGCTGTGAAATTGACTAATATCATCTATCCTATCTACTTTGTTGGGATGTTGAGAGACTAAAGTAAGAGAAAATATGTAAAAGCACTTTAATATTATGTTTCAGGAGATGAAATCAGCTTCATAAATGTCCTATTATGCTTTTGGTTCTGTAGGAAATGCGTGAAGCTTTTGAGCAGGAGGCCAAGCAGATCAACAAGCCCAGGCTGATGGTCACTGCTGCCGTGGCTGCTGGCATCTCCAACATCCAGTCTGGCTATGAGATCCCCCAGCTGTCCCAGTGAGTGATGCACCCTCACCTCTAGCTTCCACAGACATCATTTAAGCAGAGTAGACTTGTCCTTGGTCTGTCTTGCCACTGCGCAGGGACCTTGTTTAGGAAACTTTAGGAATGCTGTCGTTAGCCTGCGTATATGTGGGAAATGACTCTCAGAAGTGATTTTTAAATCCTTTATTCCACCTCAGGTACTTGGACTACTTCCATGTCATGACCTACGACCTCCATGGCTCCTGGGAGGGTTACACAGGAGAGAACAGTCCCCTCTACAAATATCCAACTGACACTGGCAGCAACGCCTACCTCAATGTGGTGAGTCCCTCCAGAGATGCAAATTCAGACCAGAGATGATGATGTAAATCATATAGGGATTGGGGTACAAAAGGCATCATAAGTTTAATAATATTCTCAAATAGGAAATTAGTCTTCTATAATTATTAACTCATTCCTATTTACTAAAAATTTGCCAGGTTATTAACACTATACTGATCATTTTTATCTAATAGGAAAGACGATTAGTAGTCTTTGCTTTTAATAAAAGAATATAGGGTGCCATTGCTCTTATTTCATTACAGTATAAAATGTTTCTCTCACCCTTTCTCTTTTCCTATTTCCCTTTGCCTTATCTAATTTCTAACTGTTTATCTCTTTGCCCATATATGTTCTATAGAATTTTAGTCATTATCCAATGGATCAAATAATGAAAAGAATTTTATAAAGCTTAGTCCTTTTAGCATACATGGTTTTATCAGAAGGGTATATGTAAAGCCTACATATTGTCATGATATTAGAAGTTAGTTGAGATAGGGACAGACTAATTCAATAGAGGTATGTCAGTGTCTTCTAAAATATGTTGCAAATACAAGCAAAAAAACCTTAGCTGATAACTAATCACTAGGCTGTCAGCTGGGATTGGGACCTCTAGCTAACCTCTGCCATTGCAGGACTATGCCATGAACTACTGGAAAGACAACGGGGCCCCAGCAGAGAAGCTCATTGTCGGATTCCCTGCCTATGGACACACCTTCCTTCTGAGCAACCCCTCCAACCATGGAATTGGTGCTCCCACCACTGGGCCTGGCCCTGCTGGTCCCTACACCAGGCAGTCTGGGTTCTGGGCCTACTATGAGGTACACACCTGGAAATTTTATAGAGGGAAAGGTATCCTTCTCTTGGTTCACATATTTAACTATTTAAACAATTAGCACACCATTCAGGCTGAAAGCGAATTCTTATGACAATTTGGAAAGAAGGGAAGATGAACTCTCCTATTGTACTTTAGTTAGATCCTCACTAGGGTTCCTTTAGTCTGGATTCCAGATGCAGAGAGAGAAGAAAACAGGATATCATCAGTGAGATTATGCCAATCTACAGACACTCATTATGGACTTCCAGAGTGTTCTTTAATTTAAAAGTTTCTCCCCATCTTGAAAATAATTGAAACAAATTGAGTAAAGAATTAGTATTCCAAACGAACCAAGAAATTTGCTGATAGAGTCATAAGCCTTTCTCTTCAAGTAATTTTATGCAACCATCCCCTACTTGTCCTTCCCCATGTCCTTTTACCTCTGCCACACCTCAGGACACCTTGCCTGCCTCTTGACCTCTTCCTTATGTTCTCTTAGATCTGTTCCTTCCTGAAGAATGGAGCTACTGAAGTATGGGAGGCTCCTGAGGATGTCCCCTATGCTTACAAAGGCAATGAGTGGCTTGGATATGACAACACCAAGAGTTTCAAAATCAAGGTAAACTGTTCTATGGGGTATTGTCCCCTGTAAGTCTGTTCCCACTATACCTCTGAGGCCACAGATCAGCTTTGGTGTCTGGAAATAATCAAATTTCTCTCTAATTGCTGCAGGCTGATTGGCTGAAGAAGAACAATTTTGCAGGGGCCATGGTCTGGGCCATTGACTTGGATGACTTCACAGGCACTTTCTGCAACCAGGGCAAATTCCCTCTGATCACCACTCTGAAGGATGCTCTGGGCCTGCAGAGTGCAAGTAAGTTAGGAGTTGAGAAGGGACCCTAAGTGAAATTGCTCTTAGGGAAATTTCTCTTCAGGGAACTGTAATTTCTCTTCAGGGGGCTATTGTGCAACTGATTGTTTGACTATTGATCCATTTGGATCTGGTTGGTTAATGGAACAAACAGGTCTCTTCACCATTCCTTTATCCATTCACTCATTTCACAAGCAATTTGTTGAACATCCATTAGGTATGCTGCACTATGTCGGTACCAAATGCATAAATCCTCATTTCTATAGAAGTTTACAATCTAGAGAGAAATATAAGACTGACACAATTGCAAAGTTAATAACAATACAGAAGATTTTATGTGATAAGGTGCCTTAAAATAGGATGAATAACATTCTTGAGAGTTCAAGGTAATGAGAACTCTCAAAGCATCTGTACAATCTAAGAAAGAGGGAAAACATGCACTGTTTGCTTGGAAGGATGAAAAAGGAGTGAGGATGGCTTGGCGCCTGGAGTGGCTAAGGTGCCAGCCACATACATCTGAGCTGGCAGGTTCGAATCAAGCCTGGGCCCACCAAACAACAATGACGGCTGCAACCAAAAATATCCAGGCACTGTGGTGGGCGCCTGCAGTCCCAGCTACTTGGGAGGTGGAGGCAGAAAAATCGCTTGAGCCCAGGAGGTGAAGGTTGCTGTGAGCTGTGATGCTATGGCACTCTACCCAGGGTGACAGCTTGAGGTTCTGTCTTAGAGAGAGAGAGAGAGAGAGAGAGAGAGAGAGGAGTGAGGAGAAAAGAGAAGAGGGGAGGGGAGGGCATTTCAGATCAGGAGACCAAAATATGCAGAGGCATGGAAAGAGGAGCCAAGAACAAAATCCTGGGTATGACTTCTCATATGTCAGAGATCACTGTATAAAACAGGGGGATTTAGGATTTTGTTTCTTTCTTTTCAGGTTGCAAAGCCCCAGCCCATCCCATTGCTCCCATTACTGAGGCTCCCAGTACAGGCGGTGGCAGTGGCAGTGGCAGTGGCAGTGGCAGCTCTGGCAGCAGTTCTGGAGGTAGCCCCAGTGGCAGTGGATTCTGTGCCAGCAGGGCCAGTGGCCTATATCCTGACCCCACTGACAAAAACGCCTTCTACAACTGTGTGAATGGACAGACCTTCACCCAGCACTGCCAGGCTGGTCTCGTCTTTGACACTTCCTGCTCTTGCTGCAACTGGTGATATTTCCCAGATACCACCTCACCCATTACATCCTCAGAAATCACTGTGCAATAAAGAGTTGACCATTAACATATAATGGCTATGCTTCCTAACTGATAGATCTTAGTTATAATTAATCCTCATCTCCCAGTGGCATATTGTTGCTCTACCAGCATGCATCACTCTTCCTAAGTGTTAGGTGGCAGAAGAAGAGGGATTAATGGAAAATACTGGTCTTCATTATCAACACACATACTCAGATGAAGGATGGAGAACACAGAATATAAGTCTGTGTCCATTTACTCAGTTCCCCTTTAGTAGCTTTTACCATTCTCTTCACACTTGATGTTTTACAGTTTCATTATTCTAGTTTATGTTTAGTTTTCTGTTTAGACATGGTTTTATTTTTTGTATTTTTATTATTACTTAGTACTCAATGTTCACCTTCAATCTAGGGTCTCAAATCTTTTTGTCAATTCTCAACCTTTATAAATTTGGCCTAAGAAACTGCAAATGTAGAATTGTCATCAACTAAAATGGGAAAAGCTGAATATAGAGTGGGTTTGGGGGGAAGATCAAGAGTTCAGGTTTAAACATGTGAATTCAAGATTTCTACTGGATTTGTAAGTTGAGATGTCAAGTAGACAGTTGGACATAACATTTTTGAAAGGAGTTGGTATTTACAGTCAGTAGATTGGATAATCTCTTTAAGAGCGTGAGGGTCAGTAGACATAGGAAAGAGTTGAAAGCCTGAGCCCTGGGCATTTCAACCTTCAGAGGCTGATGAGAAGAGGAGAAGTAAGTAATAAAGAGCAAAGGAGCAGAGATAAGTGAGGTAGAAGGAAAATCAAGACAGTCAAGTGTCCTAAAAGCCAAGGAAAGGAAAGTACTAAGGAGGAGGAAGTGATCAACTGTGTGTCAAACATTCCTGATAGGGCAAGTTAGATGAGGTCTGAGAACCAAAGCACTAGCTGTAACTATCTGTCAGTCATTGAGGTTTTTATGGGAGTGAAGTCAGTGCACAACTTCATGGCAAAAGCCTGAGAGCAGTAGGTTTACGAAAGAATTGAAGACAGTAAGAATGCACAAACCCACCTGATGTGCCTTAAAGGGAAGAAAAGATAAGGAGCTAAGAATAAAAGATTATGGAAGATAGAAGCTGAATTTGTGTTTTTTAAGCCCACATTTAGACTTTGGTAAGAAAAATGAAAAGTATAGATTAAAATTTGACATTTTTTCAATACCTCTCACTTCCTGATTATCTTAAATTATTATTTTCACTTAGGCAAAATTTTAATATTACTTTGTTTTATAAAAGAACTAAAGTCATATATGTAAATTGAGACAATATTCATCATTGTACTTTTACTACAGTTTCTCTGATACTGGACTCTTTACTCAAACTTGCAGCTGTCTTCCATCTTCTGGCATGTATAAAAATCCCTTACACTTGCCTTCATGCTCAATTGGTGCCTTTGTGGACATAACTTGGTTCACTCTTTTCCTCATAATTTTATAAATATTACTCCTTTTCATTCTTGAATTGAATATTCAGCTAGTTCTTTGGCTATGGCCGTTTCATTTACACTTTTTTTGGAAGGGCTGGTGTTAACCAATTTGGTAGTTGAATAATTTTTTCAAGTAGTTCTATGACTTCTGTATTCTCTGGGTTTCTTCATATTTGAGAATGTCTAACTGTTCCTTTTGTTCTTGAAAAGTATACTTGAAGTGTATTATACTTGGCAGAATATGATATGATGGGCTTACACTTTGTTTTCCTCAGAAATCTGCAGGGGTAGACAAAATTTCTTAGCACTCTTTCTAATTGTCTTCACCTTACCCTGTAATTCCAGCCACAGCTACTGTGACTAGTTTCATACAAGCCTCAGTCATCTTCATGGAGTTCGGGTTCCTGGTCTCAGATCTGTGTCATGCACTTCTTGCTACCCCTCCTGGAGCATCTCAGACAGAGACTTTCCCTAAAGCAAGCACAATCTAGACACTCAGAGGAGTTAACGTCACCTGTAGGGATCAGGGGCCCCTTATATTTCCACTTTTATCCCCCCTGGATGGTGCAAAAACACCTAGTGTAATACTAGTAAGACACTGCCAGTGCATTGAGCATCTAGTTGTCCCTAGCAGTGGTCAACTTGGTAATATACTTTTGTATTGGGCCTTCCTTCTTCCCTGTCTCCCTCCTTACCTCTTACTCCACCTCCTTGTATTTCATTCCCAAATAAATTACTCTCATGTGAGCTATGCCCAGGTGAACTTAGCCTTATACAGAGGGTGTCGCTCCATTGTGCTCTGGCCCTGCATTTTGTTGTGGAGAGGTTTGTGGTCAGTGGGCACTCAGTACTCCTTCATTAATCCATATCTTTTAAATTATTTGATTTTTTTTCTCCTGCTGCCTAAAGAGTTTATTATTTATTATTGAAGTTCAATGACTGAACCAAGATATTCCTTGGTTATGATGATTCTTTGTAAGTCTCTTCTACAAGACAATGGAGAGGTAAGAGTTATGAGTTAATTTGGCTGATGACCTACAGGCTGGCCTCCTGGAGATAAAGTTGGCCTGCTGCCTCTGGAAATCAGCTACAGCCTGTAGTCTAGGTCAGTCCATCCTAGGCAAGAGCTGACATAGTGGACAACAAACTCAGCCAAGTTCCTAGCCGATGATTTTCCCAGCAGATGATTGCTGAGGTAGTAGGTAAGGCTGAAAGCCAAGATTCTGCTACATTGTGCTTCTGTTAGATCCTGTTTCCCTAAGGAAGAATCTTGCTCTTTAGTAATTAAGAAAAGTTCCAACATCCAAGGCCCAGGGCCCATCTCTCAGAGCTATGTGTGTGCTCTGCTAGACTGTTTTGTGCTGCTTGGAAATAAGATCATCACCAGAGGATGGGTCACCTACCGCTTCAGTGTCTATGTTTCCCCCAATAAAGACTGTTCTAGAAAGCCTGGTGTGCATACTCCTTGGCCAATTACCCTGAATTGGTTGGGTGTTGTTGCACAGAGCTGGATGTCAGACTTCAGGCACCTACCATGGCCTTCTAGAAGTGAATCAAGGGACCTAGGATGAGAAAAGTCTTTCTTGGGTGACATAGCCTATCAACTTTCAAAGGTGGGTATTAGTCATAAGGTCTAATACCCCATATTCCTGAGGATCCAGAATGATGAAAGGAAACTGGGAGTTAAGATCACCTAGGCTAATATTTTATGACTGTTATTATT
Source organism: Loris lydekkerianus (assembly GCA_963574355.1). NCBI lineage: Eukaryota > Metazoa > Chordata > Mammalia > Primates > Lorisidae > Loris > Loris lydekkerianus. Next base: position 8,780 of record CAUYPK010120278.1, read on the forward strand.
TGTTTCAGGAGAAGTTTCTCAAAGGAGGCAGATTGAAGGGAGACTGATTTGTAACTTTATGAAATCATAATTTGAAAACTTTGGTTGAATATAAAATGGTTTTTATATAGCAGCATTTAAGCATGATTAAATAGGTCACTTTCTGTGACTCTCTTCCTGTGACTGGGAAGGTCAGTTCAAGATGGCATAGGATGTCAGGTTACAGTATGATGGTTAAATGGAGGCAAAGGAGAGGAAAGACTTAAAGCACATGACTTACACTATCTATTCTCCTCAAAACAGGTAGAGAAAATTACCTGAAATAGGGCCAATGGAGCCAGCAGAACTTCCAAATGGACTCCCAGTGAGGTTCCATCTTAGAAGGTCTATATGATTATGACCCCTATTTGTGTATAAAAGATTAAACATTATGAAATTGATGATGGTCCACATCCTTGTTTATTAAAAAAAACTAGCTTTGCCTTTTGAACAGAGATGCCAACTTCCAATAATTCACCAAAATGACAAACACAAAGGGAAAGAGGAGAGCCACCCAATAGATGTTCTCTAGGCCTTTTAGAAAACATGGAGTTGTTCCTTTGGCCACATATATGTGAATCTACAAGAAAGGTAATATTGTAGACATCAAGGGAATGGGTACTTCTCAAATAGGCATGCCACACAAATGTTACCATGGCAAAACTGAAAGAGTCTACAATGTTACCCAGCGTGCTGTTGGCATTGTTGTAAATAAACAAGTTAATGGCAAGATTCTTGCCAACAGGATTAATGTTCATATTGAGCATATTAAGCACTCTAAGAGCTGAGATAGCTTCCTGAAACGTGTGAAGGAAAATGATCAGAAAAAAAGGAAGCCAAAGAGAAAAGTACCTGGGTTCAACTGAAGTGCCAGCCTGCTCCACCCAGAGAAGCCCACTTTGTGAGAACCAAGAGAAAGGAGCTTGAGTTTCTGGAACCCATTCCCTATGAATTCATGGCATGATAAGTATATAACATAGCACACAGGAGTACCAATGGACCCATGTTTTTTAGGTGCTGGGACCTATTTATTCCCCATGAATACATGGCATAATAGGTGTACAGCGTAGCACACAAGATAACCAATAGACCCCATGTAACAGTGATATAGGTGGTAGAACCTATTTCCTATGAATTCAAGTCATGAAACACTTTGTCACATTCGATGGCAAGGTACCTGCCTGAGGTACTAGAACCTTTTCCCTATGATTTCATGGCATAGTAGATAAAAATAATAGCCTACTGCTACTGTAAAAATGTTTCTCGTTCATTCACTAAAAGTGTATTAAAGCAAAGTTTCATACTGTCAAAAACAAACAAACAAACAAACAACTAGCTATTGATGGCTCACCCAGTTATGAGAAAGTGATGGGTTCAACTAAACTAATTACATAGAGGTATGATGGAAGTTTAGGGAATCATATATCCAGAGCACGTGATGATGAGGAACTCTAAAGTGTAAAAATGGGGTAATACTGGTGGGTGCAGGTATTGTCATAGTCAACTGTTTTCTTGAACCTCCTGAGTTGGTGAATTAAAAGCATAGCTTTCCAGCTAGAGATAACCACCACACATGTTAAAAATGGAAGAGATAATTCTATTTATAATTATAATGCCTAAATCTAATCTAATGGCTAGTTCATGTTTTTTAATATCCACAGAGGATAGGGGCAAGAGAATACTGGAGCAGTCAATTCAAATATAAATTGCTTAAGCCTAGTGTTCATTTCCAACTAGATTGTTGGATAACTGAATTACTGGATTGCTTGCTCAGTGCTATAAATGCCCTTAATAGAGCCATTTTCTGCAATAGTCATCTGCTGTAAGACATCTTTTAGGAACCTACGAGTCTAAGGACAAGATTTCTGATGCTGAACAACTGGGATTTTGGATACCTAATCAATCCTATTGCTGGGCCTATTACCTTTTCTCTGCTCCTACCCCAAAGCTCTGTCATATGAGCAATGGTGCAAAGTAGATAATCCTGGCAAAGTGAAAGTGTTGATGTAGGTCTCTCACCTAAGTGATGGCCCCAAGTATGAGCAAAATGCTACAGATACTAACAAAAAAGTAAGAGTGCCTTGCTTGGAAGGAAATTTCTGAAAGCAAGGAGATATGCTGGTGATGTGTTCTCATTGTCTTGCATCCAGACAGGAGAACTTATCATTCAGGTTGCCCCAAGTTCTCAGGTGCAACTCTCAGAGGTGGTGGACTCCTCTGCTAATCTTCAGGATACTGACTGACCATTGTCTTATCTTTAAGTTTGCCCTTTCTTTCTTCTGTCTGCCCAAATCTGCCTGTGAACCTCTCTAGTGATTTTTTTTTCTTTCAGTTATTGTATTTTTCAACTCCCAATGTATTTTTTTGTTTCACTTTAGGTTTCCTATCTTATTATTGATATTTCCATTTTGTTTGAATCATATTCTTGATTCTTCACATCTTCCTTCAGTCCTTTGAACATCTTTGAAGCAGTTCTTTTAAAGCCTTTGCCTAGAATATTTGCCATCATGTCTTTTTCAAGGACATTTCTGTTAATTTGATTTTTTTCCTTTGAATGAGCCATTACTTCTTGTTTCTTTGTGTGCTTTGTGATGTTTGGTTAAAAACTGGGTATTTGAACCTAATAATGTGGCAATTTTGTAAAGCAAATTCTCCCACTTTCCCAAGATTTGCTGGGGGGTGGGGGTTGTTGTTGTTGTTTGTTGAGGGATTTTTTTTCCCCCAGATATGGGGTCTTTTTATGTTACCTGGGCTGGCCTTAAACTATTGGGATCAAGCATCTTTCTATGTTAGTCATCTGAGTAGCTGACATTAGATGTACACCAATGCAGTTCATTTGGTTTGGTTTCATTTCTTTTTTTAAGAACTATTGATCTATACTTACAGAATTCATAAGTGAGAACACAGCAATCAATCCATTTACATTTTAGATATAAATAAATTTTTATAGACACCCTGGGTACACAATATTTTTATAAAGAGATTAAGCTGAAAATAAACCTATTTTAATTCTGAGTTTTTCTCTAAGTATCTGGGAACTTGAAAGAGATATCCCGTTGGGCCCTACTTTACTCACGAAATAAAGGAATTAAATAAAGTAAGCTCCAGAAATCTATCTAGTGTTAAGGATCCAGAAAGTTTTGGACATTATATAGAGTTACTAGTTCTGTGTTTTCAAAGAAACCATAATAAGTCCATAATTTCAGCAGAAGACTCTGGCACAAGCTTTATTTTTGCTAATCTTTTTTGCACCTTACTATAACACTTGTTTTCATAGATAAAATGGTTGGTTCCTAAAGTAATTTAAGTGTAGAGAATATGTAAATTTCTCCAGAAGCACTGCTTGGAGATGTAGGAAATGAAGTTCTCAAGAATGCCATCTATATGATTTTTTTTTTACTTTGTACATTATTATTAATTTTTCCTTCAAAGTATTAAGGGGTAAAAATATTTTTGCTACATGGGTACCTTTTATAATGCTTTAGTTAAAGCAATAAGTGTGTCCATTATTCAAACAGTGTTCATTGTATTCAGTAGGTAGGTTTTTTCCTATACCTCTTACCCTGTCCCCACTTCCAATGATTTTTATTTCTTTCTGTGCCCATGTGTAGCAATTAGTTTGAAATTGTTAGGAGAGTGTATGTGCGGATTTATTTGCTTGTTTATTGTTTTTGTTTTTGTTTTCATTCTTGAGAAACTCCACTTAGAATAATAGCCTCCAGTTCCATCCAAATTAGTGTACAAAACATTAATTCATTCCTTTTTATAACCCATGGTATGGGCATATGTGTGTATATATGTATACCAAAATTTATTAATTTATTCATGAATTGATGGGCACTTGGATTAATTCCCATTGTTGCAATTGTGAATTTTGCTACATTTGAGTACATGTGTCTCTTTGATCAAATGATTTATTTTATTTAGATACCCAATAGTGGGATTGCTGCATCAAATGGCAGGTCTACTTTTAGTTCTTTGAAAAATCTCCATACCGTTATTTGTAGAGGTTGCCCTAATTTGCAGTTCCCTGACAGTATAACCATTCCTTTCTCCCTGCTTCTACACTAGCATCTATTATTTCTGAAATTTATAGAAAAAAGTACTGGCAGGGGTAAAATATGATTGCAGTTAGGATTTGCATTTCCCTGATGATTAGTGACATTGAACATTTTTTGATATGTCTATTGGCCATTTGTGGATCTTCTTTTGAAAAGCTTCTGTTCATTTCTTCTCTGAACATTTTAGTAGGGTTGTTTGCTTTTTTTCTTGCTGATTTCTTTAAGTTCTTTGTAGATCCTGCTTTATCACATATATAGTGTGTAAGAATTTCCTCCCACTTTGTAGGTTTCCATTCATTTTATTGATTATTTCTTTAGCTGTAGAGAAACTTTTTAATATAATTAAGTACTACTTACTTATTTTTGTTGTTGCTGAAATTGCCTTTAGGATCTTAGTCAAAAATTCTTTGCCTGTCCCAGGGGCAAGATGGCCAACTGGAGCCAGCTTTCCACAGAAGCTCCCATACAAAGCGAAGGATAATGACCAAAATATACCCAATAAAGCTGAAGACTGGGAGCTAAGCTGATAGAGAAGAGTGATAACTGCACATCACCTCTGCTGAGGCAAGCTACAACTCCAAAAAAGCAAATTTCAGGTACAAAACTCATCCCAAAGAAAAAGGAGTGTCTGTCCCCTCCCCAAAGAGAGGTTTGTTTGTTTTTCTTGTTTTTGTTTGTTTGTTTGTTTGTTTTTTGCTTGCTGTGGGTTTTCTATGGGTGAGCAGTGAACTGAGGACCTTTTGTCTCACTCCACAGGAGAGACTTGCTGGAAACTACTTCTCCAAAGGGACCCTGCTGTGACCCTGAGCACGTTCTTGCCAGGCATGAAAGCTGAACTAATGTTTTCCCTGCCATTTTGAACTTCCAGTCCATTCTTCCCCCTTCACCTGATGATACAGAATTCTAACCCCAGCAGAGACCTGAAATGTCTGCAGTTCATTGCCAGGACTGGGCACTGCAAGGGCAGTGGTAGAAAAGCTGCACTTTAACAGTGAGCCCAGCAGTAGTGCAGACAGAACAAGTGGGGGAGGCTGTCAGGCTTGGCTCTGTGAAAGTGCAAACCAGTTGCAGGGGGAGGCTTGCAGTATATGTGCTCCACCCTGCAAGAACCTCCATGCCATGCCCCACCCTACTGGAGCTACTCTGTGCCCTGCCCTGCCAGAGCAGTACACCCTATGCCCCACCAAAGCTGTGCCCCACTCCCAGCCCTGCTAGAGCTATGCACCCCGCACCCTGCACAGCCAGAGATGCCCTGAATCCTGCCCCTCCAGAGTTGCTGCATGCTCTTCCCTGCCAGAGTCAGAGCTGCACTCCTGCGCTTTTAGAGCTTCCACTCCAGCAACCTCCCCAGACATGGGAGCCACCTGGGAGCTTCAGGGACACCTCCCATGAAGATTCAGCAACCGTAGAGTGATCCTGCAAGGGTCTAATCTTGGAGAAACACCTCCCCAATTCTGAGGACTTCCAGAGGAAGCCAGAACTTCCAGTGCTAGGACACCAGTGCTACAGAGCAGCTAGGGCAAAGGCACAGTGGCTGAGAGATAAAAATCATTTGCTGACTTGTTATCCTCAGGTTCGGAATGAGCTCAGGTGGAACACTCCCCAAGTGCCCTTGAGTACCCAAGGCAGGCATGCTTCAGCTCCTGTAGCTGGCTGGTGGCAGAAAGTGGTGGCTGGGCTGAGGGGGCATTGATCTCCATTTGACTCTGGCAGGTGAAAAGCCCTAGCACATCTGCTTATTGCAGAGAACAGGACCAGAGCCCCACGGAATTAGCAGTGACTGGGTGTGAAAGAGGTGCAAGGTGGGGAAACAGACTCCAGCCTCCTGGTCTAACTCTGCTATTGGGCAGGCCTTTCTGACTCCACAGAGCATCAGAGTGAGCCACATTTCAGCAGTCAGTAGACCTCTGCTATCTAGTTGCTAGAGACCTTTTGAACGCTCCCACTTGAGAGTTGTTACTGACTGGTCAATTAGTTTGTAACTCTTGACCTGGGCCAATCACCCAAGGACCCTCTAGGGTGGTACCCTGGTTCTATGGTAGTGGATAGGGTTGGTTTTCCTCTTTCAGATGTTCTCAGGGGGGGCAGGGCGCCTTAGTTTCTTATATTTCTCCACAGCTGAGACTTCAACCCAGAGTCACTGATCCATTAGGATTCGACAAAGACCAGCTGAATAAAAGACAGAGCCACCTAATCCCAGCACACCAAGCAGGCCCCCAGAGGCTCAGACTGTAATACAGTGTGGGTCCTTTGCAAAGACATAGAGGAAAAAGCTACAGTCACCAGTCCCAGCTCCTAGGCGAAGGGCTGGTTCACCACAACTCCAGGAGCCCCCTATCCAATTTTACCTTACTTGCCCATCTAGCCAAATTGTGAAAAATAATCATGGAGCAGAATCAGTTGAAACACCCTTGCAACATGAATAATCAGACCAGATCAACTCCCCTAAGGAATGACAAAGCAGGCACATCAGATGATCCCATTCATAAACAGATGGCTGAGATGTCAGAAATTGAGTTCACAATTTGGATAGCAAATAATATTAACAGAATGGAAGTAAAGTTGGAATTAGAAATTCTAGGAATAATTCAAAAGCTATCTCAAGAATTCATTGAATTCAAAAACAAAATCACCAAAGATTTTGACACATTGAGAAAAGAATTTGCAGCCCTCAAAGATCTGAGAAATACAATAGAATCCCTCAGTAACAGGATGGAGCAGGCATAAGAAAGCTTTTGAACGCCCCCAAATGCTCAAAGAGGAAGAGAAGTGAACAGCAAAAATGGATCATTCTCCCAGAGAGCTGTGAAACAATTTTTTAAAAAACTAATATTTCACCTTATAGGAATTCCTGAAGGCAATAAGGTTGCTTCAAAAGACCCTGATGCTCTACTCCAAAAGATAATTGAGGAGAACTTCCAAAACAAGGCAAGAGATTCTGAAATTCAGACAGCAGACGTTTCAGAACCCAAGCACGACTCAATCCAAATAAAGCTTCTTCCAGACACATTATAATTAACTTCACCAAAATTAATATGAAGAAGAAAATTCTGCAGGCAGCCAGATGTAAGAAAACCATAACCTACAAGGGGGAGAATATTAGAATGACTGCAGATCTTTTTGCTGAAACTGTTCAAGCTAGAAGAGGGTAATCATCAACCTTTAACCTCCTAAAACAAAATAACTTTCAACTGAGGATCTTGTATCCAGCTACACTGAGTTTCATTTATGATGGAGAAATTAAATACTTTAATGGCATTCACATGTTGAAGTAATTTGCCATAACTAAACCAGCTTTCTGGGATATTCTCAGACCCATCCTCCACAATAACAAGCACAATGCTTTACCAAAAAAGTAAACTCATTCAGAAACTTTTGATCAAATTCCAACTTCCACAGAGGTGAAAAGATTAAAAATGTCCACTGGACTTTAGAAAAACCTGATACTCAAAATAATAGCAAGCTTGTCAATACTCTGAACAAATGTGAATGGCTTAAATTATCCTCTGAAGAGGCACAGGTCAGCTGACTGGATACAAAAACTCAGGCCAGACATCTGCTGCATTCAAGAATCTCATCTTATCTTAAAAGATGAATGTAGATTCAGGATAAAGGGATGGTCATCTATAATTCAGGCAAACAGAAATCAGAAAAAAGCACATGTTGCTATTTTATTCACAGATACAATAGGCTTTAAACCAACAAAAGTAAGGAAAGATAAGGATGATCATTTCGTATTTGTTAAGGGTGACACTTAAATGACGAGATTTCAATTATTAACATTTATGCACCCAACTAGAATGCACCTCAATTTATAAGAGAGACTCTAACAGACTTGAGAAACTTGATTTTCTACAGAATAATAAAAGTTGTAGATTTTAACATCCCTTTGGCAGTGTTGGATAGATCCTCCAATAAGAAACTCAGCAAAGAAATTTTAGACTTAAACTTAACCATTCAAAAATTGCATTTAACAGATATCTACAAAACATTTCATACTAACAAAACTGAATACACATTCTTCTCATCAACCCATGGAACATCTTCCAAAATTGATCACATCTTAGGTCACGAGTCTAACCTTAGCAAATTGAAAAGAATAGAAATTATTCTTTGTATCTTCTCAGACCATCATGAAATAAAAGTTGAACTCAGTAACAACAGGAATGTGCATACTCACACAAAAACATGGAAACTAAATAACTTTATGCTGACTGATGGCTGGGTCATAGATGAGATTAAGAAGAAAATTATCGACTCTCACTCTGAGTAAAAGCCCAGTAACCTCACAGGCCATAAGGTCTGCAGAACCTGGCCCAGCTAGAGAATTTGCTGGGCCCAGTTAAAACAAAAAGGCAAGGCCTCTGTTCAAAAATGATTAAGAGATCAAGGTGGAGAAAGATGGCAGCTGAGTAACAGCATCCCTGCAACTGGGGATGGTGAGTCTTGGGAGATAAGACTCCAGGCATCTCTGGCTAGTGGGATTGACCTATAATCATCCTTTTGAGGATACAGGGAGTTAGCAAGGGACTTTCTGGATCCCAAGAAGAGGACAAAAACAGTGGAAAACTGGCAAGTAGTTGCGTGTGTTCGATTGTCTAATCCCACAGGCAGCCATAAGTACAAGCAGCAGTGAGACTGCAAACCAAAAAGGCCTTACCTGTGAAATGTTTCAGTGTTTTTGGACATGGTACTCAGTTGAACTACCATGGGGAGAGATTTAGCAGGAGTGCGGAGACCTTTGGCATTGTCTAGAGCCCCAAACTGAGCCACTGAGCCAAACGGAGCTAATAGTGTTCAGCTATGGGCCACAGGGAGCCATTGTAAGAGAACTTCTCCACAAGCTCTGCCCTCAGGGTCACAGAGCAAGGATCGGGCGGGAGATAGTAACCTAGGGACTGAGCAGCCTAAAGGCGGAAACTGAGCTGCCTTACAGCCTTAAACCTCAGAGGCAGAGTGAGACCGGTTTTGGCACACTGGAGCCTCGGGCTCATGCCCTGGGTAGAGTTTCGTGGTGTGACAGCTTATAGCAACCTCAAACACTTGGGCTTGGTTCCACCCAGACCACAATAAGAGCTGTGCCACAACCCCTGACCAATGACCCACACCTGCCAGGCATCCGCACACCCTGACCCGCCCAACCCTGCGTCCTCTCTCCTGTACCCTCCCTGCCCCCACACCGGCCTGCTCATCTGGCCAGAAACTCTGGTACCTGTGTGACCCCTGGAGCCCTCCTTGCCACTGCGTAGAGCCCTTCTCCTGGCCAGAGACCACTGGAGCCTTGGGCTCTCTATGTCAGAGTCACTGGGCACCAGGCACTCCCAGAACTGTTTGCCCCAACTCCCACCCTGTTGCTGGATCTGGGTGTGTCACACACTGGAGCTGCTTCCACAACCAGAACTCCCTAGCAGAAGTAGCCCCAGAGGAACTACAAAGGGTCGCTCCCTACAAAGATCCAGCAACAATAGTGACCCAACTTGGGTCTATTCTTGGAGAGACACCTCCCCAACTCTGAGAATGGCAAGAAGCAATGGTGAAAAACAATCATGAGGTGAAATCAACAGAAAAACTCTGGCAGTATGAATAATCAGAGTAGATCAACTCCCCCAAGGATCAATGGGGAAGACACAGCACAAGATCCCATGCACAAACAAATAGCTGAGATGTCAGAAATCAAATTCAGGATCTGGATAGCAAATAAGATCAAATTAGAACTCCAAGCTTTAA
>CAUYPK010120280.1:0-22784 GCA_963574355.1 Loris lydekkerianus
GTCATGCCACGGTGACTGGGAAAATGCCAGGAAGGCTATGTTGAATATTGGGATGAAAATGTGTCAAATGGTTTATGAAGCTAGTATATGATGCCCCATGACCATATCAATGTACACAGCTATGATTTAATAAAAAAAAAAACAAAAAAAAAAAACAGTGTATGGTGCCCCATGATCACATTAATGTACATAGCTATGATTTAATAAAAATAAAAAATAATAAAAAAATAAATAAAAATGTGAGAATTCTAACAAAAAACTGTTAGAGCTAATGATTGAGTTCTGCAAGTTTGTGTTATACAAGCTCAAAAAACAGACACCAATTGTATTTCTATGTACTAGCAATGAACAATCCTGATAATAAAATTAGAAACAGAATTATATTTATAATAGCATTAAAATGAAGAAAATATTTAAGAATAAGTTTAGCAAAAATGAAAATGTGCACTGTGAAAACAGCAAGCTATTTTTGAAAGAAGTTAAAGGAGACATACATAGATGGAAAGACGTCCCATGTTCATGGACCTGAAGACTTAATATGATGGTAATACTCCCAAATTAATCTCCAGATTCATTGCAATCACTGTGAAAATTACAGCTGTCTTTTTGGTGTAAAATTTGATAAGCTGAGCCTAAAATTCATATGGGAATCTAAGATTACAAAGAGAAAAAAAAAAAACATTTTGAAAAGAAAGACAAACTTAGAGGACTCACACTTTCTGGTTAGAAGAGTGGACATGTTCTACTCCACCAATTTTGGATCTTTATGATGTTTAAAAGGTTTGATTTAATGTTAAATAAAGCTAATATAGGGCAGTGGCTGTGGCTCAGTGGGTAGGGTGCTGGCCCCATATACTGAGGGTGGCAGGTTTGAACTTGGCCCCAGCCAAACTGCAACAAAAATAGCCAGGCATTGTGGTGGGTGCCTGTAGTCCCAGCTATTTGGGAGACTGAGGCAAGAGAATAGCTTAAGCTCAGGAGTTGGAGATTATTGTGAGCTGTGATGCCATAGCCCTCTACCTAGGGTGATAGAATGAGACTATGTCTCAAAAATAAAATAAAATAAAATAAAAACAGAGCTAATATAAGACTTTATAAAGATTGATCAGAATTGCTTCCAACCTGGGTCAGATCAGCCCTCCTCAGGCAACCTGGTGGACCCCTGCTCCCGGGAGGTCACCATATTGATGCCAGACTTAGTGCAGACACCCAATTGGCATAGTGCACTACAGCCCAGAACTCCTGGACTCAAGCGATCCTCCTGTCTCAGCCTCCTGAGTAGCTGGGACTGCAGGTGCACACCACCTTTCACCATTAACTAAGTAAGATAGACTCTCACTGGATTAAAAATTTAAGCTTAAGACATGAAACTATAAAAATACTAGAAGAGAGTGCAGGGAAAACCCTGGAAGAAATTGATCTGGGCAAGTATTTTATGAGGAGGAGCCCCCGGGCAATTGAAGCAGCTTCAAAAATACACTACTGGGACCTGGTTATTCTGGTTATTAAAAAGCTTCTGCACAGCCAAGAACACAGTAAGTAATGCAAGCAAACAGTCCTCAGAAGGGGAGAAGATATTTGTCTCTGACAAAGGTTTAATAACCAGAATCCACAGAGAATTCAAACATATAAGCAAGAAAAGAACAAGTGATCTCATTGCAGGCATTAGTAACCAGTGTAAAGGCAAGAGACTTGAAGAGAAACTCCTCTGAAGAAGACAGGCACATGGCCTACAGACATATGAAAAAATGCTCATCATCTTTAATCATCAGAGAAATGCAAATCAAAACTACCTTGAGATATCATCTAACTCCAGTAAGATTAGCCTATATCACAAAATCCCAAGACCAGAGATGTTGGTGTTGATGTGGAGAAAAGGGAACACTTCTACGCTGCTGGTGGGAATGCAAATTAATACATTCCTCTTGGAAAGATGTTTGGAGAACACTTAAGAGATCTAAAAATAGATCTGCCATTCAATCCTATAATTCCTTTACTAGGTATATACCCAGAAGACCAAAAATCACATCATAACAAAGGTATTTGTACCAGAATGTTTATTGCAACCCAATTCATAATTGCTAAGTCATGGAAAAAGCCCAAGTGCCCATTGATCCACGAATGGATTAATAAAGTGTGGTATATGTACACCATGGAATATTATGCAGCCTTGAAGAAAGATGGAGACTATATCTTTCATGTTTACATGGATAGAGCTAGAACATATTCTTCTTAGTAAAGTATCTCAAGAATGGAAGGAAAAGTATCCAATGTACTCAGCCCTACTATGAAACTAATTTATGGCTTTCACATGAAAACTATAACCCAGTTATGACCTAAGAATAGGGGGAAGGCGGAAAGGAAGGAGAGGGAGGGGGGACGTAGGTGGAGGAAGGGTGATTGGTGGGATTACACCTGCGGTACATCTTACAAGGATACATGTGAAACTTAGTAAATGTAGAATATAAATGTTTTAACACAATAACTAAGAAAATGCCAGGAAGGCTATGTTATCCACTGTGATGAAAATGTGTTAAACAGTCTGTAAAACCAGTGTATGGTGCCCCATGATCACATTAATGTACACAGCTATGATTTAATAATAAAAAATAATGATAATAAAATTTAAAAAGCTTCGTCAGAAAGAGAGCAAGAAATAGATTAAGCAAAGATCATAGATTTGTATGGTATATTGTATTTTTAAATTTCATATGAAAAATCAGTACACATTAAATTACTGTGATGTTAGAAACAATCTGGCTATGATAACTGACACTTTACTTTACTCCAGAATGATCATAAAGGACCATTCTGCTATGTCTCTGGTTCTGCAGATATCTCCTTAGTTCCTCATCTTTCCGTGATTGCTTCATATGAAACCATGAGCTTGATTTAGAAGGATGACTTTCTCACTTAGAAAAGATCCGTTCTTGAGTTAAGGGTGTATGAGTACAGTAGTTACACTATTTTGCCATACCATACATAGTAATGTTGGTCAGTTATTTTGAAGACTGATCAAAGGTATAGAGGTATATGATATAGCTGATTAATATTGCCATACTGATTCTGTTACATTAGTTCAAAGAGTTTATAAAAGGTAACAAATAGGTATTTGCATACTTTATTGTTTCATTCATGTTTGTTTCTTTTCTGTTCCCCAGGTATTCTGCCTTAAAAATTTACAAGTACTGAAACTGAGAAATAATCCTATCAAGGAAATTCCTTCTGAAATTCAGCAGCTGAAGTACCTTAGAATTTTTGAGATATCCTTTAATTTGATTACTGTTCTTCCACCTGGGTAAGGTTGATGCTCTGAGATTGTAAACACAGAATATAGAAAGTTTACAATTTAGAAAAATAACAATTTTCCTTTTGAAAGAAGCTAGCAGCTTTTGCAATATTTAGTAATTCTTGTTTTATTCTAATTAGCTGATTTATTTCTTATTATGGTATTTTTTAAAAATCCTATTAGCTATATAGAAGGCAATTAATATGGCTCTAATAGATGTACTTTCAGGGATCCATTGTCTGAGCATGCATTAAGTTAACAGAAATTATTTAAAGCAGTTCAGATGAGAACTTTGCAACTATATATTTACAGCCTTTTTTGATAGAGAAAGAGCACTGACCTTGAAATTAGGAAATCTAGACCTTTGACTTTGAAGTTGATGCTAATTATCTTTTTTGATCTAGAAAAAGCAATATAACCATTCTTGACTTCAATTTCTTCATTCATAAATGAAGGAGATTGGCTTATATGATATTTAAGATCCTTTTACTCAGTAAAAATACTGATATTTGGGTGTAAAAGTCCATGTGTGGACAGGTAATTATTTTACTCCTAACTTCTAAATCAAAACCTTAACCAAATGCAAAAACAAGATTCTTCTTCCAATTAGAGTTTAATAGATTAAATGTAAGTTAAGAGAAAAAGGACAGGGACTCATAAATAGTTGAACAACATTTTTCAAAAGAAGATTCTAATAGTAATTGATGAAATTCATTAAAATTAATTTATAAAGATGTTAAATATTATTTATAATTAATGATTCAATAAATTGAATGTTCACATAGTATGCATTGAGTTATTTTAAAGAATAAAACCCTATGTAAAAAATTATGCCATTTCTGTACAAAGATATATACCTATCAATATCACATACATCAAAAGAACAAAAAAGTACTAAAGAAGTAAGAATCTTACATTATAGGTATTCTATTTCCTTTTCATTCATCTTTATTTTTCCACACTAATATAAATTATATTTTCCTTGCCCTGATACTATTGTCAGCCATTTTTCTAAGGAAACTCTGTTTTGTTTTTTTAAATTGGAAAATGGTCTTTAAAAAAGATCTGGGTGCTAGACATCTTTATCCCTACTGACATGTCATTGCTTCTAGGTTCTCTTAGTGGAAACAGCTAAGTGATTTATGTATACTAATTTGTGTGTACATATAATTGTTTATATATACACAGAGAAAACTACATATATAAATGTGGACACAGCTGCATATACAGCATCTAAGTATAAATTCACAGATAATCTATAACCATAATTATACATTTTAAATAATAACTACCATTTAAGCAAAAAGGTAAAAATTCCTAAAGCAACTAAAACTTGGTCATAGCTAACAGGTCAACTTTTGCTCACTGTCTAGAGATTAGGCAAATTATAAACTTCTTATTATAATTGGAAAGTTTTAAGAAGCCATTTTTCAAAAAGATTAGTGTTTCTAAAATAAAGCAATATATTTGATTAAATAAAATAAGATAAATACACATATAAAGGGAAGACTGACAACATATTAAAGTCAAGAATGGGTCACTTCATACTGGTCAAGGAAACAATATAACAAGAAGACATTTCAAGTCTAAATATTTATACACCCAACTTAAATGCTCCCAGATTTATGAAATGGACCTTAATTGGTCTAAACAATATGATATCCTGCAACAGCATAATGCTGGGGACTTTAACACCCCTCTGACAGAACTGGACAGATTGTCTAAACGGAAACTAAACAAAGAAAAAGGGACTTAACTGTGACCCTCAAACAATTGGGCTTGGTAGGTATATAGTACATACCATCCCAAAGCTAAGGAATATATGTTCTTCTTATCAGCCCATGGAACATACTCCAAAATAGATCATATCTTAGGACACAAATGAAACCTCAAAAAATTAAAAGAATTGAAATTATACCTTGTGTCTTTTCAGACCACAAGGCAATAAAGGTGGAACGCAAATCCAACATAAATTTTTGTCCCAACACAAAGGCATAGAAACTAAACTAAATCAGAATGCTAAATGAGAGTTGGGCTAAGGAGGAGATAAAGGAGGAAATTATTAAATTCCTCAAACATAACAAATAATGATGCCACAAGCTACCACAACCTGTGGGATCCTGCAAAAGCAGTCCTAAGAGAGAAACTTATCTCATTAGATGACTACATCCAAAAAACAGAAGTAGAGAACAACCACAACCTAATGAATCATCTTAAGGAAATGGAAAAGGAAGAACAATCCAATCCCAAACCTAGCAGAAGAAAAGAAATGATTTAACCACAATTAAATCAGAAATAAATGAAATGGAAAACAAAAGAATTATTCAGAAAACTAGTGAAACAAAAAGTTGGTTCTTTGAAAAGATAAAATTGATAAACCTTTGACAAGATTAACTAGAAGCAGAAAAGTTAAAATCTCTAATAACCAATCAAAAATGAAAAGGGAGTGTAAGAACTCATGCCACAGAGATAAAAGAGAATATTTCTGACACTACAAGAAATTCTATGCCCAGAAATTTGATGATGTGGAAGAAATGGACCAATACCTGGAATCACATGTCTCCTTCAATCTCTTGAAGAGACCAGTATCAACCACTGAAATTGAAGAAACAATAAAAAAGCTTCCAACAAAAAAAGCCTTGGACTAGATGGCTTCACACTAGAATTCTATCAAATCTTCATAGAAGAGATTGTACCTATACTGTAGAATTGATTCCAAAATATTGAGAAGGAAGAAACCTTCCCCAACACATTCTGTGAAGCATACGTCATTCTCATAAAATTAGGAAAGGATCCAACTAAAAAAAGAACTACAGACCAATTTCACTAGTGAATATTGATGCAAAAATAATAAAATCTTACATAATAAATTATAGCTACACATTAAAAAAAATATACATCATGACCAAATACACTTTATCTCAGGTATACAAAATTGGTTTAACACACACAAACCCATAAATGTAATTCACCATATAAATAGAATCAAAAATAAAGATCATATGGTCTTCTCAATAGATGCAGAAAGAGCATTTGACAAAATACAGCATCCTTTCTAACAAGAACACTTAAGAAAATAGTCATGGGTGGCACATTTCTTAAACTTATTGAAGCCATCTATGACAAACTTACAGCCAATATTGTACTGAATGGAATAAAATTGAAAAATTTTCCACTTAGAACTGGAACCAGACAAGGATGTCCACTATCATCACTAGTATTCAACATAGTTCTGGAAGTTCTAGCCAATGCAGTCAGGCAAGAGAAGGAGGGTAAGGGCATCCAAATGGGTGCAGAGGAGATGAAACTCTCACTCTGTGCCAATGATATGATCTTATGCTTAGAAAGCCCCAGAAACTCAACTACAAGACTCCTGGAACTGATCAAGAAATACAGTAATGTCTCAGGATTCAAAATCAATGTCCATAAATCAGGAGCCTTTTTATATGCTAATAACAGCCAAGTTGAGAAGTAAATCAAGGACATAATTCCCTTCATAGTAGCTTCAAAGAAAATGAAATACTTAGGAATATACCTAGCAAAGGAGGTGAAGGACCTCTACAAAGAAAATTACAAAACTATAAGAAAAGAAATAGAAGATATTAACAAATGGAAGAACATATCATGCTATTGGCTAGGAATGATCAACATTGTTAAAATGTCTGTACTACCCAAAGCAATCTACAGATTTAATGCAATCCCCATTAAAATATCAACATCATACTTTAAAGAACTAAAAAAAAAAACACAAAACCTCTTCATTTTGTATGGGGCCAGAAAAAAACCTAAATAACTAAGGCTATTCTTAGTAATAAAACAAAGCTGGAGGCAACACTTTACCAGACTTCAGGTTATATTACAAGTCCACGGTGATCAAAACAGCATGGGACTGGCACAAAAATAGAGATATATGGAAGAGAATAGAAAACCAACAGATGAAACCAGTCGCTTATTACCATCTGATCTTTGATAAACAAAAGCATACAGTGGTGAAAAAATCAGTATTCAATAAATGGAGCTGGGAGAACTGGATAACCACATGAAAAGGACTAAAACTGGATCCACACCTCTCACACCTTACAAAAATTGACTCAAGATAGAAAAATTAAATCTAAGACATGAACTGATAAGAATCCTAGAAGAAAGTGTGGGAAAAACTCTTGATTATATCAGCCTTTGATTTTATGAAGAAGACTTTAGCAGCATCTCAACAACAACAAAAATAAACAAATGTGACTTAAACTGAAAAACTTCTACACAGCTAAGGACACAACAATTAAAGCAAACAGACATCCTCAAGAATGGAAAAAGATATTTGCATGTTACGAATCTGACAAAAGGTTGATAACTAAGATCTATACAGAACTCAAATTAATCAACAGAAAAAGAGCAAACAATCCCATCTATCACTGGGCAACAGAGCCTTCTCTGAGGAAGACAGATGAATGGCTACCAAACATGAAAAATGCTTGTTGTCCCTAATCATCAAAGGAATGCAAATCAAAACCCCAGTGAGAATAGCCCACATCACAAAGTCCCAACATTGCACATGCTCATGCAGAGAATCCTCAAAGAACTCAAAATAGACCTTTCATTTGATCCCACAATCCCATTATGAGGCATCTACCCAGAAGAAAAAAAAATATTTTGTCATAAGTACATTTGCTCTAGATTGTTTATTGCAGCTCAATTTACAATTGCCAAGATGTGGAAACAACCTAAATGCCCATCAACCCAGAAATGGATTCAGCCATAAAAAAGATGGAGACCTTACATCTTTTATATCACCTGGATGGAGTTGAAATATATTCTTGTTAGTAAAATATCACAAGAATGGAAAAGCAAGTATTCAATGCACTCAATACTAATATGAATCCAGTAGATGATCTAATATATGCCCACACAAAAGAAAAACTCAGTTCAATTCAAGATGAGGGGAGGGGGGAGGAGGGA
The DNA here is from genome assembly GCA_963574355.1 of Loris lydekkerianus. Classification (NCBI taxonomy): domain Eukaryota; kingdom Metazoa; phylum Chordata; class Mammalia; order Primates; family Lorisidae; genus Loris; species Loris lydekkerianus. The sequence continues at coordinate 8,243 of CAUYPK010120280.1, forward strand.
CAAAGAAGATGGGGGAGGGGCTCACACTTAATGGGCACAATATGGGGGTATATGATACACCTCCTGGGTGCAGGACACAACTACAACAGGAACTGTATCTAACAAATGGAAACATTGTAACCTAATTCTTTGTACCCTCAAATTAACCTGAAATTTTAAAAAAGAACTCTGAAACAGAAAACCATATCTATAAAAAATAGAATCAAGAATGAAAAATATAATGGGAAAATTTAATTTTCTTGACCTCAGAGAAGGCTAAAAGCAGGCTTTGGCATAAATAAAAATGTTTACTTGCAAACTTGTTAATGAAAGCTCACCTAGAGGGAACATAAGAATGAGCATGCTTGGGTGGTGCTTGTGGCTCAAAGGAGTAGGACGCTGGCCCCATATACCGGAGGTGATGGGTTCAAATGTGGCCCAGGCCAAAACTGCAAAAAAAAAAAAAAAGAATGAACATGCTGAATTCTTTGTATTGAAGGATTGTTGTCAAAACTCTGGGTTGTTGAGCAAAGAATAACTGACATGGAGTGGTGCGATTTAGAGAACAGCAACTAAATGAGATTGAGTGAAATGCAGTGAAACTAACAATTATGTAATATATTTGAGATAATTCTTGCTCCATGTAAATTCCTTAGTTTGGATGTTATTAGTGTCACAAGCAATTTCACTGATGCATTTTTAAAGTTTATTTTTTATTGAGGTAGAGTATACATGTATAATTTATCATCTTTATGATTTCTGGGTGGCCGGTTCAGTGGTAAGAAGTGCATTTAATATTTTTTTTTCTAATTTTTATCCCTTTCTTCCCACTCTCAGTTCTTAGTCTCTGGCAAGCATCAATCTGCTCTCTTTGTGGTATCCATTTTTTATGTCCCCTATATGAATGAGAGCATGTGTATTTATCCTTCTGTGCTTAGCTTATTTGACTTAATATGATGGCCTCCAGTTCCATCCATGTTGCTGCAAATGTCAGGATTTCAGTGTTTTGAATGTTATATTTTCATTCTTGTAATTAATTCAGAAAATGTTCATGAACTTTCCACTATGTTCCTAGGAGCTTACCACCTAGGGAGAAGGCAGACAGTTGAATTCACTTGAGCAAAGCAGAGCTCCCCCAACCTTTTTGGTAGGAGGAACTTGTTTCATGGAAGACAATTCTTCCATTCCTCCATGGGGAGGGAAGGTTTAGATATGAATCTGCAAGCAATTGATTTATTATGGTCTCTGTGCAGTCAAACCTCTCTGTTAATGATAATCTGTATTTGCAGAATTCCCCAACACTAGCTTCACTGCCTCAAATCCACCTGAGTATTATATTCTCATAAAGAGCACACAACCTAGATCCCTCACACACATGGTTTACAGTAGGGGTCACCCCTATGAGAGTCTAATGTTACCACTGATCTGACAAGAGGTAGAGCTCAGGTGGGGATCTGAGTGATGGAGAACAGCTGACAATATAGCTGAAGCTTTGCTCACTCACCTCCTGCTGTGCAGCCTGGTTCCTAAAAGGCCATGGACCAGTACTGGTCTGGGGCCCCAGGGTTGGGGACCACAGGTATGAAATAAGACAATGGAAATGCACATTATAAATTTTGCAAGTTCCAAAGAGAGGCATGTAACACATTCTGGAGGATCAAAGGTCGTTCTTTCAAGAGATGCTATTTGATCCCAGCAACTGAGTATGAATTAGCTAGGTTAAAGGGAAGAGAGAGCAAAGGATAGTAGGAACAATCATGGGGTAGATATTACTTCAAAAAATAGAGTAGCGACATATGGGGAAAAGAGGAATGTGAAGCATCTTATATAATGTGAAGTGAGAAGTTCAGTAGTTGGCTGTTTTTGAATCTTAGAGGGGAAGGCCAATTGGTAAGAAGTGAGCCTGACATGGTAAGAAGGACCTAGATTATCTGGGGACCTTGTGAACTAAGATAAAAAATTTATACTTTATTCTGTATGCAATAAAAAAAAAAAATTAAAGAGTTCTCCATCTGGGAGTAGTGGGTTCAGACTTAGATCAAGCTAGTGGCAGTATGGAGGATGGATGTGAGGAGATAAAACAGAACTCCCAAGTGCCCAGTTGGGAGGCTTTCACAGTAGTTTTGGCAAAAGATGAAGAGAACTCGGACCAGGGCAATGGGTGATAAGTGGTCACAGAGAAAAAGGAACAAATTGTTAAGAAATTAAAGTAAAGATATCTGCAAGATCTGGTATTGATGATTGATGAGGCCTAGAGGCTGGAAGGAACAGAAGAGTCAAGGGGAAAAAGGGAAAGTAAAGGAGCCTCTGGGATTTCTAGTTAGAGTGATATAATTCATCCATGTAAAATACTGTATATTTATTATCTATGAATTACTAGGTTCTGTCCTAAGAGTGGGTTTAGACTGGTAAATGAAAAAGGCACGATTCTTTCTTCTGTGGGGTTTAGAATCCAGGGAAAGATACAGGAATTTTAATAAACACCATAATAAATACACGAACATAAAATATTCTAAGAGCTATGAATGAAATGAACAATGAGATGTCAGGAGAAATGAATTAAATTGAGTCACTAAGAAAGGCTATCTGAGGAAATGGCATTTAAGCAGAAACTTCTGAGTCCAGGCCAAGAACAGGGAAAGGAATCATCATGTAATGGGAATAATGTATGTGAGGCATACGAGAGCTCTATCCAAAGGCTGACAGAAAACAGCTGGCTGATGCAAGTGTGGCCCCAGGTGGCGTTCAAGAGTTTGACAGGTGTTGCATCATCCTGAGAAGCTTGGCGGTCAGATTTAAAGTGCAATGAGAAGCCATCAATTGGTTTTAAGCAGGAGAGTGGCAAGATTAAAGCTGAGGAGATTTTATTAAGGAAGGAAAATAATGAGTTTACTTTTACATTAATATGTTGGGTTTGGATTGTGTTTTCCATCACAAAATCGGATTTAGACATATTAACCGCACAGGATAGTTTTGTGTTTGAGATAAAGATTTTGAATTGTCAGTATATGCTAACAAATCGGAGAGAATTTGTACAGCAATCTTCTGGAGAGATATTTCTGGAGAAACATTAGTATTTTTAGGTATAGACAGATGAAGAGGAAATTATAAAGACAGAAAAAATGCTCATAAAGAGAACCAGGCATGTCATGAAAGCCAAGCAAGTGGATTATTTCCAAAAAGAAGGATGATGAAGCAGTGACAGATACAATAGAGAAACTCAGTAAGATTAAAGCTGAGAAGAATTTCAGTGGACTGATGAGAATGAAAGCCAGTTTGCCATGAGTTGAGATGGAATGCGAGAAGAGAAATTGGAAATGAGTGTAGACCACTTTGGGGAGAAATTTGAATGCAGCAGCAGAAGAGAGATTAGATAAAAGCTAGAGGAAATGTGGAATCTTAGAAACAATTTTTTTTGTTTTGTTTTGTTTTGTTTTTTGTTAGTGTTTTAAACACTCAGGCATATTCACAAGGTGATGGGAAGAAACCAACGTTGATGGTGCAGAGGTCACAGGGGATGGGAGGTAAGGGAATCATGGGCCCAGGTGGAGATTCTGAGGTTAAAGAGGGGTGACCCTTATCTCCTAAAACTCAAGGGAGGTCCTAAGCATGAATGTGAAAAACTATAGAGTTATGTGAGTAGGAAAATGGGAGGTTCACATGGTCAATAAAGATTTATTCAGCTCCTATTTTATATCGATTCAGGGAGATGACTCTGAAGTGACTTAAATTAAGATCATCTTTGAGAACAAGAAGAGTGAAGATTGAAAAGAATTAAAGAAATTTGTGATGATTTAGGATGATATTGAGAGGAATGATAAAAAGCAAAGCACAGAAAAGCAAATGTTTGAGATACGATTGGAAACCATGAATTTGTAGGGACATTGATCTACTTACCTGTGTGATTATCTTCAGTGGCTCAGCCACTCATATCTAAGAGGGAGAAGATGCATTTTAGCCTTCATAAAAAGACTTCTGTGAGAATGTCCATAGCAGCTTTATTCACAATAGCTAGAAAAAGCCAACAGTGCAAATATCCATCAACAAGCACATGGAAAATCTAATTGTTTTTATTCACGATAACCAGAGGGTGGTAACAACTGAAATGTACATTAACAGATCAATAAATAAACAAAATGTTATATATATATTATAACACATAGGATATTAATCATCCTTAAAGGAATGAAATGACACAAATAGGATGGGCCTTGGAAACATTAGGCTAAATGGAATAGGTCAGACACAAAAGGACAAATATTGTATGGTTCTGTTTATATATGGTACATAGAACAGGGAAATTCATAGAGATAGAAAGTGGAATATAGGTTAACAAGGGCTGGGGTATGGCAGAGAGGAGTAGAGTAGGGAGTGGGCTAATGAGTATAGAGTTTCTGGCTGGGATGATGGAGAAGTTCTGGAAATATATGTAGTGCTGACGGTTGCACAAAAATGTGATTATAGTTCATGCCACTAAAGGATACACTTAGTAATGGTTAAAATGGCAATTTTATGTTATATTTATTTTACCATATTGAAAAATACACAGCACCCTAAATTTTTACATCTTTCCTCTTTCTAAAAAATTGTAAGGTAAAATTTACCTACATTAAAATGCATAGATCTTCAGTATTTGATTCAAAGAGTTTAACAAATATATGTACCCATGTAATTCGTATCCAAAACAAGATAGTGACCATTTCCATTACCCCAGGAAGTTTCCTCATGCACATTTCTAGTCAGTCCCCAGATTTCTAACATCCTAGATTTATTTTGCCTGTTCCTAAAAATCATATAAATTCATAGAACAAATAGTTTTGTTGATTCTGGCATCTGTCACTCAACATAATATTTTTAGGATTAATCCATGTTGTTGTATGTGTCACTATTCCATTCCTTTTTAATGCTGACTATGTCCCACCATCTCAGCCCATTTCAGCAAAGCTAAAAATACAGAATTGTCTAGAAAAAAAATATGTAGATGAGTTTTATGTCTCATAGAATGAATCTCCATGGTATACATGGAAGACCCACAAAGTTCTTGAAAATTTTGTATTAGCAGAAACACCACCACAGTGTATTAAAAGGGACAAAGAGAATATGAAGTGAAACTCCCAAATCTCTATATTCAGGAGCAGCTGAAAATGTGTGTCAACTTTTATGAAAAATGGGGAGTGTGACACCTGTAATCCTAGCACTCCTGGAGGCCAAGGTGGGTGGATTGCCTGAGCTGAGGAGTTTGAGACCAACCTGAACAAAGCGAGACCCCATCTCTACTAAAAATAAAAAACTAGCCAGATGTTGTGGTGGGCACCTGTATTCCCGGCTACTTGGTAGGCTGAGACAAGAGAATTGCTTAAGCCCAAGAGTTTGAGGTTGCTGTGAGCCATGATGCCACAGCACTCAACCCCAGAATGACTGAGACTCTGTCTCACAAAAAAAAAAAAAAAAAAAGAAAGGAAGCTAGACATAAAAGATGACCTATAATATGACTATAACATTCCAGAAAGGCCAAAACTATAATGAGAGAAGATCAGTAGTGTCCAGGTGTTGGCAATGGAGGTAAGAACTTAACCAAAAAGAGACACAAAGAAACATTTTGGGAAGAAGGAAACGCTCTGTGTTTTCATGGTGGTGGTGATAATATGACTATACACACATTTGTCAAAATGAATTAAACTGAACACTTAAAAAGGGTGAATTTTTAGTATGTAAATTCTACCTTAATAAAGCCAATTTAAAAAATAAAAATAAATAAAAAAAGGAAAAGGGGGAGTGATTCAGAGGGTGGAGTCAGAAACATAGCAGGATGAAGCCAGGAATCCAGGTGTGATTCTGGAACCCAGAGCCAGAAGCTAGGAGGGCCTTAACTTGAAAGCAGAAGGCAGAGCTGGGAGCTTCAGGTGATTATTTCTGGACCCTAAAAGCAAATGAAGCTTACCTATTGGTAACTTCTTTTTATAATATCTTTCATTTTCTCCTTGTTAAGCCAGAATGTTTACAACTATTATCTCACAAGCCTCGCCTGTCCCAACATTGTGTCGTGGGAACAGATAACTTGTTTCTTTAATTTCACAGATTCACAAATACAGAAAAACTGTGCCCCTGGGTGGGTTATGTCAGGAGCTTCGCCACATCTAATTTAAATGATGAGCTTTGACACTTTTGAGATTTAGATGAGACATTGCACTTGGAATTGATGCTGTAATGGGATGAGTTTTTTACCCAATTTGTTTGAAACTATAGTGTTAGGAATTAAATTAAGATACACACTTTTTCTAGATTTATCTAACATAAAAAACTGGTTGTTTATTTTCACAGTGAAGCCTTGTATTTAAAAGACTATCTTTTCCTATTCTTCTAATTATTAGTCTAAATTTCTCTTATCCATTTGGTAAATATATACATATGTGTGTGTGTGTATATCCAGGTATATTATATTGGTACCTTATAAATATTTTTCTAAAAAATGTGAGAGAGTTCTTTCCTGTTATCTTTTCATTTCTTATTAGATCTTTCTGGTTTCCTGAAACCCAACATGACAGAGTAGGAAAAGCAAAGTATGTTCAGAGGCAGACTCTGCACCTCTGAGGCCATAAAGTTTGTCAAGCCAATGAGCCACTTTTAACTTCAGTTTCTATCAAAAAAGTTTAGAACAAGTGCATGTTTTCCCAAGGGTATAACAAAATTAAGTAAGAAAATCTTGTACATTCTTTTTAAAATCCTTTTAATTATTTCTACAGAACTTTTTTTGCCTTCCTTCTCCCTTCCTTCCTTTCTTCCTTCCTCTTCCTCTTCCTCTTCCTCTTCCTCTCCTCCTCCTCCTCCTCCTCCTCCTCCTCCTCCTCCTCCTCCTCCTCCTCCTCCTCCTCCTCCTCCTCTTCTTCTTCTTCTTCTTCTTCTTCTTCTTTTCTCTCTCTCTCCCTCTCCCTCTCCCTCTTCCTCTCCCTCTCTCCAGGGTCTCACTCTTTTCCCTAGTCTAGAGTGCAGAGGCATCATTATAGTTCACTACAACCTCAGACTCCTGGGCTAAAACAATCCTCCTTCCTCCGGCTGTTGAGTAAATGATACTACAGGAATGTGCTACTTCACCTGCCTAAATTTCCAATTTTTTTTTTTTTTTTTTTTTTTTTTTAAGTAGAGACAGGGTCTTGCTATGTTGCTCAAGTTGGTCTTAAACTCTCCTGCCTCAGATGATCCTCCCACCTTAGCCTCCCAAAGAGCTAGAATTACAGGTGTGAGTCATCATGCCTAACAATATATATTTTTTTACCTTGACCTAGGTTTCTAAACCAAAATAAAATATCCAATATTCTTGAAATTATGTGACAGTTGATTGTTTCAATGTAAGGCACATTAGAAGTTAATAAGGAAAAAAATCTACACATATTTGGATAAAGTGCAAATTCACTGAGGCCTAAATTTTTGTGCCTATTTAGGACCTGCTTAGGGTGGCATACAGTGTGAGGCAGCACAGAAGAAGGAAAGCTGAGGCTTTGGAGGTAGAAGGAACTGGGGTCCCATCCTAGCTCTGCCCCTTACCGCCTATCAGTGATCACGTGTCTGTTCTCCCATGTTATGTTAGAGTTTTCTAACCATGAAAAGCTCTTTGATTTGTCTTTTTAATTCTCTTACAAAATGAAGATAGTAAGTAATTTCAAAAATCCAAGTTATTTTTTCTTTTCTCAGAGTTTTTAGATAGAAAAGGGAAGAAAAAGAAAACTAGGGCAAGGGACAGGAAAAAAGACATGTTTTGGTGATGTCATTACCCATTAAGTGAACAAAGGAAAGCACATATTTCATGAACAAATACTGTTTGCTACAAAGACAGTGTTTAGGCTCAGACCTAAACACTGAGGTTATACAGAAATAACTATCACAAAAGTTAAAAAATGTCCTCAACTTTTTATGTGGATAGCAGGAGAAAAAGAGACTAGAAAATTGATATTTTTGAACTAACAGAATCTAATTTTTGCCTTCCTTGTTTGATTCAATTTGCTTTAAGTGACAGGCAGGTTCTTTGGGAAGGAAAAGCTATTTAGAACAAAGAATCTAACAACATACTTGAAAACTGATTCTGAAATTATACACATTTATTTTTCCATATTGTTATTGATTTAAAAGGGGGATTAAATTACTTTGTCTGTACACTTCTGAAGAAAAGGGATAGCTAAATTCATACTAACTTGGATAAGTTAATTAACCTCTTGAAGTATCCATTTTTTTAATCTGTAAAATATAACAATAACCAGCCATAGTGTGGTAAAAGATTGTTTTAAATTGCCTTGGACACATAGTAGGCTATTAATAAATAATATTTACATTGTTGTGGTCTTCACATTAATACTTGTAACGGTTAAGGCTAATCTAATCTTGCAAACAAGCAGCAGGACTCTAGTTTATATAACTCACTGCCTATTAACGTTAATAAATAAAGCAGTTAACTAAATGTAAAAACTACCACACATCCTTAAAAAAAATCTGATAGATTTGATGCTGGTGTGGGTATAGAATACCTCCCCAAACTGAGGCTGTCTGAACAGATTTGCATTCTAAAATTATACGTAGATGAAGTAAATTTCAACTCTAGAATCTATGTGCCTCCGTAATTAGCTTCCTCACTGATATCTACTAGTCCTATTAAATCTCACAATCAGCATGCATATATCACCTGTGGTGAAAGGGTCTAGGCTACCAGTAGTGAAGTGGTAAGGAAGACAAAGTGATTCTAGAAACTGCCTGAGGCAAGAAAATAACATGATTTTGTATTGAAAGAGCAAATGATATTACCATTTTCTTTACAGAGATGAGTCAGAAATGAACACTGAATTGAAAAGGCATTTACTTTGTATGTTTATTTCCATTTAATCTCTCTTACAGCAAATGATTTTAAATTAGCTGGGGTCACCATTCCTTTCATTCAGTTGTGATTACGGTTTTATATCATATATAGACACTATGTGAGGCATTGGACATTTAGAAATATAAAACTGAATCCCTGGCCTCCAGAATCTCATAATTTTAGGAGGCAGACACTTACTACACAATTGTGATAGGAGTTATGATGGGGTAAACAGAGAAGTACAGCAGAGACATCTCAACCAGTCCGACAGATTTGGGAAGAATTCCTTGGAAGACGTGATAGCTGAACCAAGAATTATAAAATGAAAAGACAATGATTGAAGAGTCAAGTTTGGAGGAATCGGGTATGGTTTTGGAGATATGTGAGACCTGATTAATTCCGGAAATTTTAGCAAATACTGGACTCTAGGGGAATGTAAAGGACCTTGAGAGGTGAGCTGGACAAGTTGTCTGGGGCCAAATCATGAGAACCTTCACACGCCCTGCTGAGATAGTGAGAAGTTAGTGAAATACTGTGCTCGTGATGCCTTAGCTAATAATCATGCAGATGACTTTCCATCTTTTATTTACATGGAAAACATAAAGGTAATTGTGACCAGCACATACAAGGAAGGGGGTGTTTACTAGGGATTGTGATGACCATCATACTTAGCCCTTCCAGTCTTCACAAAGCAATTTCTACTGCCATTTCCCAGGAGTCAGTGTTCATGGCAGCATAAAGTCTGTGTTATAGAGTCTCTGTATCCTTTTGTTCTTACTTTTAAGTACTTACCTTGATGGAAAGAAAGATAAAAAATATTTCACTGGCGGGCGGCACCTGGGGCTCAAAGGAGTAAGGGCCAGACCCATATACCGCAGGTGACGGGTTCAAACCCAGCCCTAGCCAAAAACTGCAAAAAAAAAAAAAAAAAAAAAAAAAATTCACTAGCAAAGTTGTAATACACCTGTTCTGGGTTAAACAGTACCCTTCAAAACTCCATGTCCACACAGAATCTTTGGAAATAGGGCCTATGTAGATGAAATTAGTTAATAAAAGCTCATACTGTTTTTTCATTCTTGCAATATATGTTCTCACTATTAAATTGGAACTAATCAATCAACACTCATGTGTACATATGGAAGTAAAACTCAACAGAAAACCAGGCAGGGGGAAGGGTGGAGGGGGGAATGGGTAAATCACATATAACAGGTACAATGCACACTACCTGGATGATGGGCACATTTATAACTTTAACTCATACTGGACCAAAACAATTCATGTAACCAAAACATTTGTACCCTTTAAATAATCTGAAATTAAAAAAAAAAAAAAAAAACAAGCTCACAGTGGGTCAGTGTGGGCCCTGTATCCAATGACTGGTGTCCTTATAAGAAGGCCGTGTGGCGACAAAGGCCGAGGTTGCAGTTGTGCTGTGGCAAGCCAAGGAGCACCAAGGATCACGGGGATCCCCCAGAAGCCAGGAGAGAAACAAGGGGCAACTTTTCTCTCATAGCCTCCAGAAGGGACCAACCTTGCGGATACCTTGGTTTGGGACTTCTGGCCTCCAAAACTGGAAAAGAATAAATTTCCCTTATATAAGCCACCCAGATTGGGGTAACATGTCCTGTCAGCCCTGAGAAAGCAATACAGCATCCAACGGGAAAAATATCTAAATGACGTTAGCGATTTCTCAGGTGGCTTTTCCTAAAATTGGTATTTTGTTCATTCCAAACATCTGAAACCAGTCCTAATGGATAGATGAATAATTCTTAGGAACTTCTATGATAATTATAATTTCAAGATCATAGAAAACTATTGTTTTTCTATACTCCTCCATACTTTATCAAGTATTTAATTATTTATTATTCCCAGTGATGGCAAACACGTAATCATTTTTACAATTCATTTTCTCTGTCTACTTAAGGTTATTTTCCTTGTCACATCTCGAGGAGCTTGATGTTTCCTACAATGAAATTACTGTTATTCCAAATGAAATCCAGAAACTCAGGTATTTTAGAAGTAGTAGGTACATACAAAGTCATATGCCTCTTACCAATAATATTTGGTAAAGATTGTGATGGAGAAAATTGGGTCCTTTCATTTATTTAGAGGCCATAAAATATAATATGTGAAGCATGAAGTTCACTAAAAATGTAATCAGAACCATTGGTGTATAGTATTTTTAAGACATAACATTTTCAGTAATTATTTACAGAATAGTATCGATGACTACTTAATTAAATGACAAGCTACTTATGCCCATTTGTCTGCAGTTGTTATTAATATTTGCTTCATCTAGCTTTTGTAAGGAAATACATAAAGGCAAAATGCAAATAATATACAATGTATCATTTCAGATTTTCATTAATATTTTCCTTTGTGTTATGTCTCTTTTTATTAAAGAACATTTATTTAGCACTCAAATTTCACAAATATTTTCAATCATTCTCCTTTTTTTTTTAATTATTGGGGATTCATTGAGGGCACAATAAGCCAGGTTACACTGATTGCATTTGTCAATCATTCTCCTTTTATATTTAACTGTTTGTACTTCAAGATTTATTGCATATGCTGTTTTCTCTCTTTCATCTCATCTTGAGTCTGGAAATGTCTCTTTTAATTCATCGGTTGTTTAGAGCTTTTTCTTAAGTATTTTCCTCAGAAGAAATGCATGAGTAATTTTTTCTCTGAGGATTTAAATCTAATAGATAAATGACATCTGCAGGGTGGGCAATCTTGCAGCCCCTTTCACAGTAATTTTTTTTTTTTTTGGAGACAGAGTCTCACTTTGTTGCCCTTGGTAGAGCATCATGGCATCATAGCTTACAGCAACCTCAAACTCCCAGGCTCAAGTGATTCTCTTGCCTCGGCTTCCCAAGTAGCTGGGACTACAGGTGCCCAACTATTTTTAGAAATGGGTGTCTTGCTCTGACTCAGGCTGATCTTGAACCTGTGAGCTCAGGCAATCCACCTGCCTCGACCTCCCAGAGCGCTAGGATTACAGGTAGGAGCCACCATACCAGGCCACATTAATTTCCATCATCACACCCTCTTCTAGCAGCCAGGGTTGCAGGTGAGGCCCCTGATGTCTGTTTGATTTTTTTTCTTTGTATGTGGCTCTTATTTTATCTGGAAAGACTAAGATTCTCCCATAACCGTGGATCTTCCGCAGTTTTATCAGATTATGCTTAAGAGCATGTCATTTTCCTCTCTTAATCTTTCCTGGAATTCTATGAACTCTTAACCAGCCAGTTCAAACTTTTCTGTTTTGGTTAAAGAAATGTGTTTAATTATTGACTCTCCTCATCTATTTCATTTTCTTTTCTAAAATGCATGTTATTTATATGTTAGATCTCCTGGATCTGTCTTCCATGGCACTTACATTTTTCCTCATGATTTTCTTTATATTTTTGCTCTGTTTGGAGTTATTTCTTATATTTTGTCATTACCTCTAATTTGATCTCCATGAAAACCATGTTCATTTTCCATTCATCCACTTAATTTTTTAATTTTTACAAATCATGCATTTTGGTTTCAGAACATCTTTGCGGGCGCGTGTGTGTATGTGTGTGCACGTATGCACACACATGTGTGCTGTGTTTGAATCATATTGTTTCCCCCACCCTCACTCCCAACTACTTGTTTATTAGAGGTAGGTTCTTGTTCTGTTGCCAAGGCTAGAGTGAAGTGGTGTTATTATAGCTCACTACAACCTCAAACTCCTGGGCTCTAGCAATGCTTTTCCTTAGCCTCCCGAGTAGCTGGGACTATAGGTGCACACCACCACATCCAGCTGATTTTTTCTATTTTTGGTAGAGACAGGATCTTGCTCTTGCTCAGGCTGGTCTTGAACTCCTGACTTCATCCTCCTCCCTCAGCCTCCCAGATTGCTAGTATTGGAGTCATGAGCCACTGCACCCAGCCAACCTCAACTTTTTGGTCTATCTCTCCACAGAGCTTGCTTGCCTCAGGACCTCTGTTTTGTGTTTTTCTCTTCTGGCCTCACTCTCCGTGGGTCCAATAGAGGTCCCAGAACACCACTCAGGGTACCCAGGATGTCAGTGATGCACCAGGAGGAACTTTCTCTATTTCCAAGCATGCTGAGTGGCAATGGCTCTTTGAACATCAAGATTGTTTAACCTTCCACCTCCCCCAAACTTATTCAGGGGAAGGGAGCACCTAAACTGGCAAGTTCTCCAAGATAAACCAACTCACCTGTGGCTGGCCTGGAAACCTTCACCATCTTTTGCCTAGAGTGGACCACGCTTATTCTCATTGTCCACGTCAGGCTTGTGTTAGTCAGCTGGGGCCTCTATTACACGTCATAGTCTGGTGACTTCTAAACAACAGAAACTCATTTCCCACAGTTCTGTAGGCTGGGAAGTCCAAAATCACTTTGCTGGCATATTCTGTGACTGGTGAGGGCCCACTTCCTCAGAGACAGTCGTCTTCTCTCTCTAACCTCACATGGTGTAAGAGGCAAGGGTTCTTTGTCTAGTTTCTCTTACTAATCCCACTCATGAGAGCTCCCTCTGTGACCTAGTCACCTCCCAAAGTCTCATCTTCAAATGCCATCAACTTGACAGGGTGAATTTCAGCATTGGAATTTTGAGGAGACATAAATATTCAGGCCATAGCAGGGCTCTCTGCTGCCTGCCCCTCAATTTTTGTTTTGTGCAGAAGAAAAAGATAACTTTGTTTGTCAGTTCTCTCCTTGAGGACCAAAGCAGAGCCTGGGGGCTTGCTCACCTTCCCAGAGCATAAGAGGTGGATTAGTCAAACTACGGTTGAGGGATGAAGATAGCCTCAGTGCCATCTTCCTAGCTCTGTTGTTGATCATATTTTAGTATTATCATTCATAAAGAACTTAAATTGTGTGGCTAGGAGAGGTGAGTCTATACTATAAATGAGAATCTAGAAGCTCCCAGTGGCTCATTACATGAAGTGCAAACATCAGCCTCTTCACCTGTAATGTACTTGATAAGTAGGACCAAGCTTAGATTTGATTTTTATTTGTTTGTCATTAACAGACACTTTTCTGTCTGCTCTCAGCACTAATTAGAAAGGAGGTAAGGCTGACTGGGCACGTTGGCTCGTGCCTGGAATCCTAGCACTTCGGGAGTTTGAGGCAGGAGGATCAATTGAGGTCAGGAGTTCTAGATAAACCTGAGCAAGAGCAAAACCTGGTCTCTACAAAAAATAGAAGAAAATTTTAAAAAGGCCAGACTTTGTGATGCATGCCTATAGTCCCTACTAGCACGGACAGCTGAAGCAGAAAGATCTCTTCTGCCAAGGAGTTTGAGGTTGCAGTGAGCTATAATATAATCCCACTCCTCCTTGTAGCCTAGGTGACAGAGTAAGATCCTGTCAAAAAAAAAAAAAAAGAAAGAAAGAAAGAAAGGAGATAAGTGACCTATGGGTTAAACTGTCCCACATAAACCACACAAGGCAAGTCTGTAAAGGGTTAAAAATGGCTTTTGCTAACACAAAGGCAAAAAGGGAACTGGGCTCCCCTCTGAGGCATACTGGAGATATGGGCCAGAGGTTGACAGTTGTTAAAAACACTTTGTCTTTGGAGCCTAAAGGTCTCTGCCTTGTGGAAGAACAAAGTCATTACTCCATTATGAGGCAAACTAAGTGTGTGCTTGAGGGATTTTGTTTCCCCTTCTTCCCCAGGAGTTCTTTGTGATTTTTATTTGGATACCTTCCTCAAGAATTAAC